>LAPY01004592.1:7753-29826 GCA_000970635.1 Eragrostis tef | reverse complement strand
TAGTCTACCACGTCTTCCAGGCCGGGCAACATGTAAGGATATTATTGGTCGGATAATGAAGTAAGGTATTCTGCTCTATTTATTTGTGAGTTTCAGGTATATAGTAAGTGTTTAATTATTTAGATGCTTGCTATGTTGACTAGCTTATATCAATTCGCTAGTTGTGACGATAGATGTAAACGTGGTTTTTAGATCTAGAGTTATTCCTGATCTGCCCGTAACCCCACGGAGGACGGTAGCCCCATGTGTGACAGGCGTGTTCAGACCTTTGAACTCCGCCACGTCCGGGTTATCGAGATGGTAGGGTCTTAATTATAGCAGGTATAGTCCTTAGACGTTGAACCTAATTCTCGGGTTGGCCTTAAGGAAGTACGTGTGCCCCGAAATGAATATTAGAGCAAGGACCTTACCGAGTTATCCAGCTACATAATTCCTTAGCATTAGATTGCCTGGCCAGAAGACCTTTTTATTTGTTGTTGCACTCGCTAGAACCATTACGTGCCCCCTTTAATTGGATAAATTACTAGGATTAGAGTTCCTTTTACACTGTTCGTTCCCTGTGGATTCGATACTTTAGGAATACTCCTGAGTGAAAGCTACATCGGTATTCGTACGCTTGCGGATTATTTTCTGTTAGGCCTTTGGAATGCCAACAATCTCCCTCGACAGAAACAATCACCTTTTTTTGTTCTTTGGCAGGAGAAAATATTTCAGAACACTTAGCAATAGGCATCTTCTCTTGCTCTACATATGCATCCTGTTGCCGACGATTATCAAAGTACTGCTAAGGGGTGTAGCATGTAACACACCAGCGGCGTCCATCAATAAGAAATGAAAATCGATTCATAGAACATGGAAGCTCTCGCTGCCAATTCAGAAATCTAGTCCAAGAACTTCCAAGAACCATTGAGCAAACACTCTTCGCACATCACAACATCAACATATCCACCAATCATAAATTTTGCCTTCACTTGATGCTGAATCTGAACTTCTTGGTTGTTCCACAGCAAAGTATATGGCCTTGGATGAGGTCTTGTTGGTAGCTTCAAAAGTCTCACAAGTCTTTCACTTGCAACATTAATGGTTGCACACTGTCCACCATCATAGCGCATGTATCTGCACCAATTTAAACACGTGTATAGCACATATGAAAAGCTGGCTCCCCGAATGGATCCTTCTAACAACTTTCCAATGAAATTCCAAGCGATCTCATCGTATCTCGCACAAAACCAGTCACCAAAAACTGTAATAAAGCAGAGCTAGAAAAACAAATTCAGTGGTGTACCGTGATAAACCCAGAATCTGATATCAAATAATGAGGACACGACGACTATCTTTCTCTGAATATTTTTACGAACTAACCAGCACAAAATACTAAGCTGAAAATATACCACTGTCGGATGGCCAATAGTATTTCCCAAATGAAAATATCCAATCAAGAGTAGTTAACACGAGATATATATTGATTGAATAAATAACAGAAGTAGCAACAGTACTGAACTTGTGTATTCTCACGATGGCAACCATACACCAAACTTGACTCAATAATATGACAGCAGGTTCCAGCACACGTGAGTTATACAAGGATAAATACTAATAGAACAACAGCAATATTGATAGACTGAATCGGCTTACAGAATTGCAAACTGACTCGTTGATAAGTATTCCACCCGTGGTCACCAGGAACCACAAACAAAATAAGAGACCTCAAGATGAGATCAAACCAGCGCACCCAGGAGAGACTCTGATCACACAGTTCTCGTAATCCTCAGTTGGATCAATATCTGCCGGCACTATGGCAGGACAATGGCGGCGCCACCCCTTGTTCTGGAGGAAACCTCAACAGGAAAACACGATAAAACTTAACCTAATCTGATTACATGGCCGGTGGCCCTATGTATATGGCGCACAGGCCAACAATTACGACTCAGACTTAAATACAAATGTCCGACTCAACCACAATAAAATACCGGCCTGGCTCACAAGATGCCGTGTGCATGAAGAATAAAATATTCCGGCCACATGCTAATACCTTCTTAATTAATCAGATCAAAACACGCATGGAACCAACCATAATATATGCATTTGACTCTTCTTGATTGTTCTTCACCTTCAGATTAGCCCCAACAAATATTTTCTTGCGCCAAGTATAAAGAATATCATAAGATAAGTCATTCTCTCTTTTGATGCATTCATTCAAAGAAATAGGAAGAGCTCCAAACTGAAAATTAGACCTTTCCTGACAAGGGCCCTCTTCATTTACTAAATTATGCCAAGTATTTTTAGGGTTCCTAGCAGAACACATTTGATGAGCCATGGTCTCATCAGGGGTGGCACCCGGCACGTTGTTAAGGGTTGTCTCGGTGCTACAGTTGAGAGGAGAGGCGAAAAGGAGCGTTCGGGTCACCGCCGGCGGATCCGTCGGTCTTGCTCGCCTCCGGCAGCCCTATGGGCGTTGGGAGGCGGGGAAGACGGCGGATCTGTTGGCTGGTGAGGTAGGTCCTAGCTGTAGGTCTAGGGGTTGGTGTCCTGGGCGCATCAGCGAGGCGGCAGCGATGGTGCGTTCATGGAATAAGGTCTCTCGAGCTCTCCTCTGTCTCAACGGCGTTCTTCTCCGGCACCAGCGACGAGCTCGTGGAGGAGTGGTACCCCGGAGGGGTCCCTGTATAGGAGTGGTCGTCGACGGCTCTTTGTCCCGGCATGGCGATGGATTCACTGACATGGTGGTCCAAGGGTGCAGCAGCAGTTGCGGGCCTTGCGGAAGACAGGTGAGTGGGTCGGGTTCGATCTTCCCGTGGCGACGTCGTTCGTCGACGGCGAGCCTCGATCCATGCTCCTCGGAGCTTGGGGTGAGTCCCCGGCCGATGCGCGTTCAGCTCTTGCTTCATCTCGTCTGTGGATGCGAGTGTCTACTTCGGCTCCTGTTAAAGCCTGTTGGCGATGAAGCTCTGGCGGATCTGAGGAAAGTGGCAATGGGATTCGGTCTCCGGCGGCGGCGACTGGCGGTGGTGGATTCCACGGTTTGGCGGCAAGCACAGGCTCCAAGGGCCTCTTCGTGTTATTTTTTTCTAGGGGTCTTTGTGCAAAATAGACAGCTGCCTTCTGTATCCTTCCAGAGCGTATCTGTATTCGGTTCCTGTGTACGTTTTCCTTATCAATGAATACAGGTATGTTTTGATAAAAAAAGGGCGGAGGACGACCGATTTGCATTGCGCGGGCTGACAAAAAATCGAATGAGCCCGTCCGCGCGTGAGGAACCCAACGTAGTACTAGTAGCCGTTGGTCATTGGTGGTGGTGGTCGTTGGCTTCAGACCAAATAGTCAGTCGTGCAGCGGCGACGGTGACAGACAGGATTCAACTCGGCCATAGTATAGACCCTCCGGCACCCCGGCCACGTACAGCTCTCCCAGAGCAAGTAGTGCTAAGCAAGTAGAAACTGGAAAGGCTCGACGTTTCTTCGGGCACGTGCCCTGGCGGCCGACGTATCCGGTGCGTCCAGCGACGTGGACCAAAGGGACGACGGGACGGCGGCGACCACTACTCACTTACATCCAGTTCAAATCACCAAGTACTGAACGTGGACTCAGACATTTGGCATGCTTTTACTGACTTTTCTTTTCACGCTGCGTCAACTCAAATCATGCAGTTGTAGCATCAGAAAAAGCTGGATGTTACCGAGGACGAGGAGCTTAATTGTGCGATCTGACCAAGGACCAACGTGCAGGTAAAACTGGGTACTACAACACAAGTAGACTCGTGTTCCTTGCGTTTCCAATGCAGGCCTAGTGCAGGCAGCCCGGCGGCGGTCGATAGCGCTGTAAGTTATATGCATTGGCAATAAGATAACGTTACACATACATGCAGACTAACAAGAATGGAACATTACATGCGTTAATTACGTGCATGCAAATTAACAACATATACATGTGTTACCATCATAGTACCATGTCACGTGGGCATGCGAATTAAACAACACACAGGCAGAGACACAAGTTGCATGCTGATTGCTGAGAGGCCGCCAAAGGATCTCGTCTCGGTTTTTGGAGAGTGTCACAGTGGAATAATTAATGTGATGACCTGGCCAACTTCTACACCGCACGGCAGGCCAGGCAGGCACTACGTACATAAGGTGATCTCGGATCGATGTTACGTACAGGAGACAAGAAGCAGAAGCACCACCTATCTCTTCTCTTTTTTTTTACCACTCTGCAGTCTTTCAGTCATCAAAACTTGTGGAACAGAGCCACTTGTTATATATGCCGCCTGGCTCCTCGTCAATCTTGTTGTGCTGCCTGCGGAATCTTGACCACCAGCAATGGACAGACGAACGTGCGCGTGCAACTCTGAAATCACTATCAAACGTACCCAGTCGCGGTATCAACGTCACCAACACGGCATGGACGCACGAAAGTGCAGTGTCAACGTCACCACACGACGAAGAAGTATCACAATACTATTCCACAAAGACAAAAAGTGCAACGCCACACCGTGTGCATGCGTGGCCGTGCCGCCCTCCTCGAGGGAATTCAACCGTGGCGACCAACGTATAGCGCACATCGACGCGCTCATGCATGTTGCAGAGAGACCTCGCCGTCGTGGTCGCGTCGCCCGAAACATCGCTGCCGCGGAGCGGAGACCGGTCGTCTGTGGACGATGGGTGGGTTGGTGGAGCGAGTCTGTGAATGCAAGTAGAGCGACGACACTTGCGGTGGCGGCCGTCATGCAGTGTGGTGTTGCAGGCGGAAGACAACTGAATTGCATTGGGGCTGGCAGACAGAATCAAATTAATGACCCCGCGCGTGAGGATTAATGAAAAACGTTTTTTTTTTCGACCATTCCTCCTCACCGTGCATGATGGACGTAGAAGCCGTCGGCAAAATCAAATCTGAGGGTATCTGAAGCTCTCTTCACCTTAAGATGTCTTCAAAAAATCCTCTAGTCATCAGACCCAAGTGCGGCGACGCTGACAGGGCGGCTACAGCTGAAAGTGGTGCTACCTAGTGGTCGACGGAGGTGGAAAGGCTTGACGTTTCTGGGCGCACGCACCCTGCTGGCGGTGGACGGGAACGGGTGCGTCCAGAGACGTGGACCAACAGGACGACGGCGACCCCTACTTTCTCTTATACTGCTGTATCAAATCATCGAGTACTGGACATGGACTGAGAGATTTGGCATGGTTTTTTTTTTCCCGCTGCATCAACTCAAATCATGCAGTTGTAGCATCAGAAAAACTGGATGATCGATGTTGCCGAGGAGCTTTCGCAATCTGACCAGGGACTCAACATGGTGGTAAAACTGAGTACAACACAAACAATCAAAAGGAGTGGTGGCCGCAATAACTTTTTGCTTGCTTAAGCTTTGAGCCAAACATAATCCCGTGTTCATTAATTCCACCCACACTGTTTCCTTCCGCTTCCAATGCAATACTACAATACACCATATTTTTGTGTCAGCGAGACGGCGGTAACGTTACACTGGGCGACATTTTCCAGGAAACTGTGCTGCTCGTTTTTGGTGCAAAAACATTAGGCAATTAATGGTAGCTTCATCTCTAACACACTGGCAAAGACAATTTCAGCTGAGACACGCTATGATTTCGTGTATCTCGTCTGTGACACACTATAAGCCATGAAACAACTATTGTCGATATCTTTATCTCAACATATACATTAGAACTTAAAATTTTGAAAAAAAAGATACATAGTCACATTCTCTGTCAAGATATTTTTTTTTGATAGATATTTCCTCTCAAGTGTTTGCATAGTTTTCACATGTAAACAACTGAAATATCAATAGAGGATGCAACAATGTCTCTTTTTCAATGTTTTCCTAGACGGTAAACGGTAGACAGTCGGTTGACCTTCGTTTAGTGTTTAATCTGTTTAAACGACCATTTAAATGGTCCAAAATTGTGTTTAAACGAGCTATACAACGTTTAAACAGGCGTTAAGAATGGTTAGACGCCGTTTAAACAGAGTTTAATTCTGTTTAGCAAAACAAGGCTCTTTTTGCAAAGTTTTAATTTCTAATGTATGACATGTATTGAGATAAAAATGTTCAAAATAATTGTTTCATGGCATCTATGCCACAGACAAGATACACAGAAAGTCAAAATCATCTTTTTCAGTGTGTTAAGAACGAAGCCATCAATTTCAGTGTGTGCTACAGACAATTTAGTCAAAGAAAAAATATATGTCTCGTTTTGGTATCAGACTGCGGTGCAGACACCAAAATCACAAACAAGATATTTCAATGGGAAGAGCTCCCTTGCGTTAGGTGCAGGAACGACGTCTCATATTTAGATGGCATGAAATTAAGCAGTCGGGCAAGATTATAGCCTACGGCTTTAACTAAAGGAATACATTGAGTATGTTTACGAACCCACATGGTCTTCACTGACCTCTGTCAATTTCTGTTACAAACCGACACAATTATTGATCCTTACGATGTTGGCTAAGACTAACGGACAGAACTAAATTACTACTACTGCCAGTTTTGGAACCGACTGCTTTTTGTCGTTTGGATTATCCAACTCCTTTGCTGTCACACCCGGTTCAAAAAAAATAACCGAACGTGATTCACATGTACGTCAGGATCAGTTAACCATACATGTAGTCGACAAATAGTAAAATATTATTGTTACAAGCCAAAGTAAGTGTTAAATATTCGATACATAAGGATCCGTAGGTCTAAAAGAAAATTACAAGTGCAGCAATAAAACGAAGCGTGTCTTCAATCTCCACAGGCGTTGTCCGGAGGAGCGCTACCCAAGTTAAAAGTTTGTGGACCTATATGAGAACTCTAAAATAGTTTAGGGACCTAAATCTTTGTTTTCATAGTTCATAGACCTAGATGAGAATTCTAAAATAGTTTAAGGACCTAGGATACACTTTACTCTTTTTTAAATATGCAAACCTAGGTCGGGCCGCACCTTTTATTTTGTAATAAAACTAATTGAACCTTCGTGCCCGGGATATTAAGCCCCGCGGCGAAGGTCGCATGTTTCTTCTTCTTTCTTAATAAAATACGCACAAAGCATGTTGTAGAGAAAACATGAGACTGGATCACAAATGTGCAATGGCACATTCGGTAATTTTAACATCACGGCACATATATTATTTTTTATTCACTTGAACAATCGGAATTAAAGGCTCTTTTTTTGTATGTAATTAAAGGCACACTTCGTTATTCACAGCCTCTTCTTATTACTAATACTTCCTTTTTAGCAACAGCCCAACAAACATACAGGAGATCTTCGATTAAGCTCCAGCATATTTTTGAAGAGAAGAAATTCACTCATCCATTACTATTTACACCTGACATCAACAAAATAAGAGGCTAGCAGGGGACAACACATATACTGCAGTCTGCGGCAAAGAGTTCGTAGGAGACGAGTGCACAGGTTTACAACTTCATCACCGCATGTTCAAAGACACGCCCCGAGAGTATAATTGGTCAACCGACACATGTAAAAGATAATAACCAAATGTACTTACAGGTATGCCAGAATTAGTTAACCATACATGTAATCGATAAATTATGAAATATCATTATTACAAGCCAAGTAAATGTTAAATATTTGATACATAAGGACCCGTAGATCTAAAAAAAATTACAAATACAGCAATAAAATAAAGCGTGTCGTTCGTCTCCACAGGCGTTGTCCGGAGGAGCGCCAACCTAGTACGAAGCATCCGGGTCGAAGTCATCATCATTGTACTCCACTTCTCCTCCATCGTGTGAGCAGCAATATTGACAAAAAAAGAGGAAAAATAGCACCGTGAGTACATAAAGTACTCAGCAAGTGTGGGAATTATATGACATGTTTGGTTATACACAAGAAAGGCTCGACTCGGGTTTACTGCACTATGCAAACCTAGACTCAAAGCATCCTAATTACTAGGTGTGTCATCTCTCCAACAAAACTGAACCAACAAGGAAAGAACTCATCGGATCCCAATCCATCTACCAACGAACCAGCCAGCGAAGCCCCCACTAATCATGAATAAGTCCAGGCCGCTCTTGACCGTGAGCACGGCTGTCATGACAATTTGAATCTCTGCAGAGTTGGCGCACGTTCCCCATGAGTCGTGTTTTCCGTTTTGCTTCACACTTCCGGGGCGTGTAGCCAGGGTCACACTACAAGGCCTTTCCAAGGCTCCTCTCAACCTGTAGACACTCGCTAAGGTTCCACCGCTAACAGCATATGGAGTCTATTTTACCTCCGTTGCAGAAGCCTCCTCTTGCGCCACTAGACCGCCGGATGGTGTGTACAGAGGAAAAGAGGATATCGAAGTAATTAGCTAGTTTGTACCTAACCAGTTCTTAGAACCTATGGCAGGCACTAGCACAAATCGAGCTCTCGTGCACGACGGCACCAAACCAAACATACCATCCTGCCAAGGTTCCCTAATCTCCAAGTCTCTATAAACCATTACCATCCCAATAATTATATTCAGTCTACATTAGTCAAATTTAGGAAGCCATGAATCCACCACTGACAACAACTAGCAAAATTCTATCCAGTCCTATGTACTAATCATCAACGATTTCAAGGAATAATAAGGGAATAACTAGTAAACCATAACATGGGATTCCAATTTAAGACATGCATGCTCAAAGTCTGGTTGCTGCTCAAAGTCTTCAGAAACCTGATCTTGGAGATTCAGTCCGGGCTCTTGGTCTATCCGCGAAATCATCGTACCAACAAGCAACAAGAAACACACTGAGAAAACAGAACCAGAAGTATAATCACAGTAAAACAAGCACACCACAATAAAGCCTACGTCGCAACGGTCGCGTGAGCGCAAGAATCGTCAAAATCGGAGTTCGTATGAAAAAGATATGAGAAAATGAAGTGACATTGTTTTCCTGAAATTTCTACACTAACGTTATGTACTCTGTTTCAGACAGAAAACAGAGTATCCGCAAAATGCTGACGAGCTACAGGAAGTAACATACTTTTATACAGGAAAAGGCCATCATGAGAGATAAATAAAAAACGCAGAGCGACTGATCTGATTAATTAGCAACACGAAAGTCGTGAGAACATCTAGTCCTATCCATCCTGGCAGGACTAGCTGATGAGATCGCACACAAGGAAGAAAAATATAAACTGCTGTCAGCAGTTAACTACGGCCGCGATGCCTGCTACAGCAAGCCTGCTAGAGACCTGAACTAGCATTACGAGTTACAAAACCAGAGGCGAGATCGGGGCCAGGTTCTCACCGAGACTTAACAACAAATTGCAATGTCGACGGCGGCAGTCCTCATGATCCGTCAAGAAACAGCCTGCATGGCCGCAGAGGCGACGATCAGCAGGATAAGGAAGAACTCAATACGCAGTTCGTCGACGGCAACTCACTCACCTGCTAGCGTTAGGAGCGGATTTTCCGGGACGACAACCTGACGGCGATCGACTCGGCGAGCTTCAAATTGCCCTGCGATGGGAGAGCTTGGATCAGCAGGGTTCCATGGTGGCTCAGGGCGAGGAAGCGCGTGGCGTCGGCGGGCGGTTTTTCTCCTGAGCAAACGAGCAACATGAAGATGGAAACAAGGAGGCAGCGTGCAGTTTTGGTTGAACGATGGAATGAATAGGTGGTGCTTTCCCTGGAAGGAGGACAGGCTCTAACGAGGAATCAATAGAATTGATTAGCGTCAATTGAATATTATGGCAGTGTTTCCATGTATTGTGGCACAGACTGCACTCAAGAGAGAGAGGAAAGAGACGATTGGATTTTTCTCCCAGGACGACCAGAGAGCAGGGGAGACGAAGCACTGCGGCAGGAAGAAATTGATTGAGATATGGAAGGAGTGGGAGCCGTTTCCATAGCAGGAGGACAGGCTCTAATTACAGAATTATCAGAGTTAATTAGCGGCAGCAAGGATCACGGCTCTATTGCCAAATTGTGCAACGGGCAGAATGTCAGAGAAAGGGTAGACAGAGCTCTATTGCCAAATTCGTTTTCACACAATGCAAGCAGACAACATGATGCATGTTGAACCTAGACAAATTTTAGTTAAAAAAAAAACAGAACTGTATTGATATTTGAATTATTTTACATTGTTCAAAAACCTGGGCGTCACATTTGCGAGCTGAGAGCCGACACATTTCGGGGTGTTCTGTTTTTCTTTTTATGTAAATACATTGCAACTTAAAAATTCGCATAAACATAGTTACTACATTCACTTCATTACACATGTGCTTTTCTATATGTTTTATATAGATTGTTTTCATAACTTTTCAACTGAAAAATATTATTTTCTAAAACAATCAATGCAAACAATTGGATTAAAGTCCATATGCAACAATATCATGTGTGGGTTAAAAATATTGAAATTTGCCTTCTTCTTACTAAAGTGTACTACAGATAGTAAAGGCAATAATTTCATAGCATCCATCAAACAGTCAGCATACATATAAAACAAAATAAATCCTTTTGTAAAACAAAAACAATTGTGTAATTTAACAATATGAACATAATACAACAAGACATCTGAAGCAAATATACACCGTCGTCAATCTTCCACCCGGTAAAATCCATAAACTAATAATATGTTGTATTAGGGGCCAATAAGATAAAGTTACACATACATGCAGACTAACAACAACCATGCATGACATCTCCATAAGATAACAATAGAAGATGCAGATTACCACGGTTACGTATATGCATGCAAATTAACTACACACATGTATGTATCGAACATGCAGATTCCCACGTCGCATGCATGCGAATGCAAATCAATAACACACAAGAAGACACAAGTTGGAGACAGGCCGCGAAAGATCTCGTTTAGATATCTGATTTTTCTTTAATACCAAATAAGCACATCGGTCAACATTGAGAACGTACGGATGAAGTAAATCCGTCAACATTTAGAGAAAGTTGGCCTCAGACTCAAGGTGGGGTGGCGAGGCAAATATAGTCGAGCGGCTGCAGCTGTGATGTGACGAGATTCAATCCACCAAAGTTTGGATTGTTTTGAGCAGCGTCTCGAGTAGGCTGAATGGCATGAGGTCGGCCATCCGTCTACTACTCCCAGACCGGATCTGCAGCGGCGACGACGGGCCTGAACCAACTACCAAGTTGTGCTAGTGGGGCCTGAACCTGCTGGCTGACGGCGCCGATGCATCCATCGACGGCGACAACCACTACTGGGTAGAAAGATCTCACGTGAATGAAGAAAATTCTGGGGAGGTGTTTACCTCGTTTGTTATTGAACTGGATACTTTGTCTTTCTGGGCATGGTTGGTGGGTCTACCATTTGTAGCACGCCAATATCGAGAGTGCTTGTATGCGAGCAGTATATGTCTTCATCAGTCTTCAACTATCCCAGTTGATCCCGCCGGCTATCCTTTCACAGGGGAGGAATAAAGTGCCTTCAAATTGACGAGTCTTGTACGAAGATAAATAATGCCCCCCTTAAATCTCCACGTTGCGAAAGCTGGACAGATCCTAACCCACACTCTTATCAAGTTAGTTTCATATCCAATTAATCTACATGAACGTACATTGGGCAACTGATCCAGTTCAAATCACCTAGTACATTTGGCTGAGAGAATTGACATGGTTTATTGACTTTTTTCTGGTTTCAAATGCTGCATCAACTCAAATCATGCAGCAGTAGCATAAGGAAAACTGGGTCGAGAAGCTTGTGCGATCTGACCGGTACTGAACATCTTCAGGTAACTGAGCACAACACGAATAATCAACATACCACTGCCCGCAAAGCTTTGAGCCAAACATAAGATCCCGCTTTCATCAATTCTTCCATTCATACTATTCCTTGCGCCTCCAATGCAATAGTAGTGCAGGCAGCAAGGATCACGGCTCTATTACCAAATTGTGCAACGGGCAGAATGTCAGAGAAAGGGTAGACAGAGCTGATGGGATTTTTGGTCGAGTCTTGCAATACCAAACAGACTACTATCGAGTTTTCAAAAATTCATTTTCACACAATGCAAGCAGACAACATGATGCATGTTGAACCTAGACAAATTTTAGTTAAACAAAAACAGAACTGTATTAATATTTGAATTATTTTACATTGTTCAAAAACCTGGGCGTCACATTTGCGAGTTGAGAGCCGACACATTTCGGGGTGTTCTGTTTTTCTTTTTATGTAAATACATTGCAACTTAAAAATTCGCATAAACATAGTTACTACATTCACTTCATTACACATGTGCTTTTCTATATGTTTTATATAGATTGTTTTCATAACAGTTTTATTCGTGTCTCTTTTGCATTACTATTGCCCATTCATACTATTCCTTGCGCTTCCAATGCAATCGTAGTGAAGGCAGCCCTTCCGATTTGAGTTCCCCGCTTGACTTATATTTTTAGCGCTACAGTCCTATAGGCTTACCTATCCAACACCTTTAAGTCAACAGGTGGATAAAACCCTCCATTCCGTGTGTCCTGTGTGTATCATGTCCCATCACTGTCCTCCAAAGCATGCTACAACCTTGACAATTCTGTGCATCCCGTGAAAACACCGATGACAATTAGTGTCGAGGTTCTTCTCCTTCTGGCCTGCAAGTAGAATAGGAAAAGTATAACACAAGAAATCTTTCCACTTCGCTCCAATCATACTATAGCAGCAGCAGAAGAAATTGAATCGTGAAGTTCATGCGTTCTGGTAATAAAGATAGCAGGAAAAATGATCAAAATTGTCATGAAGGAAGCTGAGGCCGAAGCATCCATCCAACGGTTCACTTCTGGCCTGCTAGGTGCATGGGAAAAGTAAAACGCAAGGAATCTTTCTACTTCCAGCTCCAATCATGCAGTGGCAGCAGCAGAAAAAAATTGAACCGTATGCGATCTGGTCACTACATAAAGATAGCAGCCAGTAGGATTTGTTAGAATAAGTCATTGTGTGCACGCGGTAAATGACTAGTAAAACTTGGGACCGAAGTTAAGATCACTAACAATATTACTCCGACCTGCCTTCTTTCTTCCTTTCCAAACAGAAGCCAGATGCAGGTAGCTACACTATGATTTGCATGCCTGACGAGGAGATGTCGCAGAAAAAAAATATAAAAGTCATGTAGGAAGCTGAAGCCGAAGCATCCCTGCATGAAATGTGTCTATCTCTTCGCAAAAAAACGAAAAATAAAAAAAAGAAATGTGATAGTCGTTTGGACTTGGATCTTGACAGCGTCGATGTTCAGTTCACATTTATATGTCAGGACGAGAATAACAAGTTCTTGTTTGAATGTCTCTACGGAAAATTATTTTGGTTTCCGAGGTAAGTGTGCAACTAACCTAACATGACAATATTCTGTTTCTTAATTTGGTACTGTGGAGATGATTCAGGGAGCAGGGCGCGTGTTCTATGTACTAGGACAACTTGTCGCTTGGGAAATGATATTCAGGAAGATTCTGAATCTGGATTCTCGCTTGGGACTAATTAGTCAAAGCAATCTAAACCAGAAAAACGGAAAAGCAATCAAGAAAGAGGTAGAAATTGAATGGAAATCATTACAGCATACAGCACGGGTGAATAGTCAATGCATGCAAGGTCAACTATAAAGGCAGCGCGCAGAAGCAAGAAACGGGCAGAAATTGAAAGAAATAGATCATGTGTCAGCCACATATATAGTCTTTTTCACTAGTTAATGCGACCCTAGGGTTTTCATCGTATCTGTAGAGCGAACTAGAGCGATATAATGTTCTACCAACCGTAGTTCTTGGCAGTTCAAGGTAATAGAAACAAATGACCAAACACCTAACATATAGACAATGGTATACAAAAAATAAGCAAGGAATGAAGTGTATATAGTTATAATGTAACTTTGTAACTGGTGAGGATTATTTTCATAATGTACCTACATCAACAAAGCAGTACCTTAGGTCATTGAACTTCCGACTTTCATGTCCTTGGCTGAATATAAGTTTTTTTTTAGTTCTTGTATACCGGGCTACCAACCTTGATGGGTTGACTGAATTTAGAAAAATAAAGAATTTGAAAATTTTACCTTGGTGCCAGGAGACTTTGTGTTTATCATCTATCAGTTGTGAATAAACTGTGCTGTATAGGAATCAATTATTTTCATGTATGAAAATTCGTAGCTAGGTGGATATCAAGTAAGCAGTAAGAATTCAACTAGGCAGCCAAGAAAATTACAGCAATATCGGAGAGCGTAATTTGTAAAAATGTAAAATTATGAAAATTAAAAATAAATTACTTTTTTGAATTATTTGGTGAAAGTAGTCTGTATTTATCATGCCATTTTATTAGCTTGCCGTTTGAGTATGTGTCATTGGCAATATGTAGATGCCAAACTTTGCCACCCATTTATATCTGGAAAATGAACTTATATTCAGTACTCCATCCGTCCCAGGATAAAACTAGCTTTAGCATTTAATAACCACCCCACAATACAGCTACTTCTAAGTCAAGGATTTGCCTCGGCACCTACCACACGCATGCCTACAATGCAAACGTAGAAAAGAGGAACGTATTCATAGAAGGAGGGAATATCTATATTTGAATCCATATAATCGTGTCTACATATTTTAATTTAGACAAGAGGAACATATGTACCAGTTTTTCCAGGAAACGTTTATATGTTTTTCGGATATAGTGTGTGGACTGGGCTACCTGTACCCATTTTCATTTTAAGAAGGCACACCAGTAGGACTTTACGTTAGCTTGCATAAATAACGAATGCGGTACTGAGAGACGCGTAGTGGGGCATAGGACATCATCGGTTAGGCTAGCTGTTACTAGGTCGAAGTCTGTTAATTTGCTGGAACGATTAACATATTGAAACTTGCATCCATCAGCGGGTAGTTGTGAGCATGCATGTATAACGTGTGGATATTCATCGGTTAGGCTTGAAATATCCAATGAGATATATATATATATATAAGTAGTGGGCATAACACATCATCTGTTAGTCTGTTACTAGCTTACTGAAGTATGTTTGTTGAACGATTAATAGATACTAGCAAGTTGCATCCAGCAGGTTATAGGTGTGAGCACGCATGGTATTACCGTACTTGCTACCACCTAGATAATTTATCATTATAAGGAAGATGCAAAGTTATTATGTGGCACTATAATCATAGAATGTTCCGCTGTCTTTGCATGCTTAAGGCCTGAGTGATGCCAGGGATACTAAACAGTTTGCCGGTGTTCTTTTGGAAAGATGGGGATATATTGAGTGATTCAACTCAAGCATGAGACAGAAAAGACCTGATCCATTCAACTCTAGCAATTGGTTTCTGCTGGAGCCATCTCTAATTACAGTTATTAGATTCCAGAAAACACATAGGAACGATCGATATATAGTCCAGGTCTTTTCGATACCGTACCTTAATATCCGTGTCCTTATTCGGGCGTGTTTTATATATTAG
This sequence comes from Eragrostis tef, assembly GCA_000970635.1. Taxonomy (NCBI): domain Eukaryota; kingdom Viridiplantae; phylum Streptophyta; class Magnoliopsida; order Poales; family Poaceae; genus Eragrostis; species Eragrostis tef. Next base: position 14,457 of record LAPY01004592.1, on the reverse strand, counting down.
GTGAAGCCTTACAGTTGGCAGAAGCTCTGAGCCAGCCCACGAGATTTTTATATTTCACTAAAAAATAAAGGCAAACACGGCAGTAAGCCTCTTCTGTCTGTCCTGTCGTGATTCCAGCAACGTGAGTTCACCTGCGTAAACTTTAAAACAATAAATACAAATTAGAGAAAGAATATCTGCCCGTAATTTTAGGCCCAGTTTTAGCACTGGAGTAGACTGCCTTGTATATATGGAGCAGCACAATGCTACTGCATCCAGTAGCATATTCCGTGCTACTTGCTTGCCATCTGAATCTTCATGAAACGGACAAAATGGTAGCGATTACTCAACTAGAGCTAACTTGCTTGCCATTTGAATCTTCATGAAACGGACAATTGGCATTGTGAAATACACTACGAGTGGATCTTTGACATAGTCTCGGCCAGCTGTTGCCTTGTGTATATTAAGGAATGCGGCCAGTCTTAAGTGAACAATTAACGTCAGATGGAATTATCAATGTATGAATATTTGTTTCCCGCAAAATAAATTTATGAATACTTGTTACATAACTAATAGTCTTTCCAATGGGAAAGACTACATATAGTTTCTGAGTACAAAATTTTTAAGTTGCAGCTGGAAACCAAACAATTGTCTCTCATAGCACAGTAATATGTAATAATTCATATAAGACTTGAAACGCATGAAGGGGGCAGATTAGTCTATGAGTTAAGATTACGGGTACTAATAAAGTTTTTAAATGCGGGTGGTTAAGTACATTATGCCCACTTTATTTTTAGTTTACTTTAGTTTTATTTGTAGAATCATTGGAGAGCTGACAACTTATACGTCATAATTTTAAAATTGGCATGTTTGCTTTTGGGATCGTAATAATCTCCTGCAAGATTTTATTATGATCCTATAAACAGTTTAGCTCCATGCTGTCAATAATTCAGGTATATGTGAAAATAAACAAACTGTAAAATAATCCCAAATGAGCAGATCGTGATGTAAATCTCTCATGTGAGCTGCAGATGTAAAAGGAAGTGTGTGTGAATAAAAAAATCGATCAGGGGTCCCCTGACATTATATTAAGTCTTTATATTCCTCAAAACTTTAGGTTCTGTTCATCTGTTCCCTGCCTCTCTCTTCTATGAATAGTTCGATAATCTGACTGTGATAGCACTGGGTTGGTAGTGTGGGAGCTTTAAGAGCTTGTTCAGTTTGGTAAGGATCGATTGCAGGGGATAAATCCATAAAACTGACTAGAGGGATTAACGGAACAAACCCTGAACAAATTCACACTATTGAAGGATCATAGATATTGTTAAACTTGCTGGAGCTATTGGGGGGGGGGGGGGGGGTGCAAGGCGGGTTTTTATCCAAAACACGTATTAAATAACCAAATTTACGAATCTTGACCAAGTCTCCTGTCCTCCAAGAGCTGCTACGGATGCAATTTTTGCTTATATTAGCCTTTTTTTGTTGCACTATTAGAAGTAAAATGAACTAGAATAGTGACATACTATCTGTTGGTTGATCTAGTTGCATCCAAATTAAGCGGCATCCATGGTAACCTCGTATGATGGACTTTGTATATGCCATCACTCTTTTTCACTCAACTTGGTAAATGTTCCAAATGATGGAGAAAAGTCTGGAGTAATCGCGACTGATGTGAGTCAGCAAGAGGTCACGAACAGCTCTTGGAGACTGGAAAATTACAAGCCGAAAAGATTATGTTTCCAAAGTGAAAAAAGGGAAAATGAGAATGAAACTAGAAGAAGCAATCAATTAGCTAATATCAGAGATTACAACAACCGAAACCGGAAGAATCTTTCTGCAGAATGCAGTCAGTATTTTAGGATGCAAGTGATATTTGGTCGGTGAAATATTGTGCACGCTTCTCCTTTTTAGTCCCTTTATCCCTTGTTTTCTACCCTGCTTTCTTGCTCTAGTCAGCTTATTATTGTTCATTAAACACAGTCACTATTCCTCAATCTACATGTGAAGTATTGTCCAAAGATCGTGTCTTTTCAAAAAGACGTCCAGGGTGAAAGGAAAACTAGTAGTAAAGTCGAAGCATCTGAGCCCCATTTGTCACGTTCACATCGTCCATGATCGTCCAGAAAGCGCTCGCCGCCGAGAATGTTATACCCATAGATCTGCTTACTTTTCTAGAAGCTCTAGTCGACTCCCCGGTACGCATCAACTCTAACTGTTATACCCATGTTGTCTGGAAATATTAAAACGATTACGCTTCCGTTAATAAATCAAAATGACAGTTCAGTTAATATATGATTTTCTCCATGCGTGGTATATATTAGATTGCTTCTAGTTCGATACAAACCCAGCTGGTAGCTCATTTGAGGGGTCTATCATCACAAATTGACTAGGCATACTCTATCTTTTGCATATAAGGTCCTTTTGGTTTTCTGTTCGATATAATTATTCTCTTTCTTCGTAATATATCATCACAAATTGACTAGCTAGGCATACTCATTTGGCTTATACCTTGTAATTTTGGAAAAATTACCATATATGCCAAGGTTTTATGTAGCAATCAATTATTATGCTTGAAGCTTACGATTTTGAACAAATTGAGTAACAATATTTCTCAAATTTAATATCTAGTTATGGTCTCATTATCAAAAGATAAAAATAAATCGCCAAATATGGGTACGGTCCCTGATATGCACGCGTTTGCCTTCGAGTAGCTGGCTACCAACTCCGTGCGCTAAAGCTGCTGGCCTACACGCGACTCGACCTGGTAAGAAAACACAACCATCCCTGGGTGTCCCTCTCTCTTTCTCTCTGTGACAATTGGAAGCTTCTTAAATCTCAATTATCAATTAGAATATGAACATCCCAGTGCCTCGAAGTAAGAATAAAGAAATTTCTCACCAACTACTGGGAAGTAAGGCCACCCTCGCTCACGTGGGCCCCGCCCTTTTCAACCGTCTTGAACCACTCTCTCGCACTCGGCGTCCTCGTCTCTATAAGTAGAGCCAGAATGTGCGCCTCTTCTCATTGCGTACCCAGCACTGTACTGACTCAACAAGCTAGCTTGTTGGAGAGAGCTTGTTGGGGGGGAAAACAGCTCAAGAATTACGAGTTCCTATCACTAGCCAGCAACACACGCATCTTCCTCATTTGGAGAGATAGACGATGCCAATCGAGACGGCCACGCCGGCCCTCTCCGGCAACGGCCGGACGGTTTGCGTTACCGGCGCCGGCGGGTACACCGTGCGCGGCACGGTGAGGAACCCTGGTGGGTTTTCTGATCCCTCCTCCGAAAATGTTGCGGCCTTGCTAGCTGCTTCAGATCTCTTTTAATTTACACCATTTTATATTACTCTGTAATACGTGAAAGCAATTAGTAGGGTTCCACAATGAAACTCATATGGTCTCTGCTGAGGCTGCTGCATATGTAGCTAACTCCATTTTTATGTCATTCTCTCTGCTCTCTCAGTTGATCCTAAGAACAACCACCTGAGGGCTCTCGACGGTGCTGCTGACCGCCTCATCCTCTACCGTGCCGATCTACTAGACCCGGAGAGTCTCGCCACGGCCTTCTCAGGTTGCGAGGGTGTTTTCCATGCCGCCTCCCCTGTCACCGATGATCCGGTACGTGTACTTTACGTTCCTGGTTTGGAGTTAGTCTTTGTTTTTGGCAGCAACACATGTAGCCACATATATTCAGCAAGTTGACTCTGACCAGATCAAAACTATACATTTGGCGCTTTCCCAAATTCTCAGGAGAAGATGATCGAGCCGGCCATCCGCGGCACCCGGTACGTGATCACCGCCGCTGCCGACGCCGGCGTGAAGCGCGTGGTGTTCACGTCGTCCATCGGCACCGTGTACATGAACCCTTACCGTGACCCCAACAAGCCGGTCGACGACACCTGCTGGAGCGATCTCGACTACTGCAAGAAGACCGAGGTATGTATCCATGCTGAAGATTCCTCGGTCCTATGCTTTCTAACCAAGTTGGGCGGCGGTAGGTAGGAGGTCTTCCACATAAGAACAAAGAAAATTAAACTGACTGAATGATCGAGCCAATGATGGTACGGTAGGAAATTCGTACCTTATCGTTGAAAACATGGGGGACAGAATAATTCCCGCATGCACCGCGACCTGGTAATCATATCAGACGGCGCTTTTGTTGTTGTGGCACATGTCAAAGTTCACCAAACGGGGATAAAAAGGGGTCGGACGACGTTGATACCTGAACTGCACGAGTTATGAGGTGTAAGTCTCGTGGTCAAGAGTCAAATACCAACCGGACCTTTCTTCTGTGCCGCGCACAAATAGTTAACTGCTCCAAATACTTTCCTGCTCTACCTACTACTGCTACTCGATATGCCTAATGCCTATGTGTGGGTTCTTCTTCCCGTGTAGCTAGGTCGATCACACCAATCGTAAGAAAAGTATCTGAGTCTGTAGTTAGCCGGGCGCCATCGCTAATATCATCTTGTACTACTGATGCATCAGATCAGAGAGCTTGAACCTTATCAAGCTAGGCTACACCTATACACATCCTAACACATGATGTGTGTTTTCCACCAGAATTGGTACTGCTACGCGAAGACGGTGGCGGAGCAGGGCGCCTGGGATGTGGCGCGGAAGCGCGGGGTGGACCTGATCGTGGTGAACCCGGTGCTGGTGCTGGGCCCGCTGCTGCAGCCGACGGTGAACGCGAGCACGGACCATGTGATGAAGTACCTCACGGGGTCGGCCAAGACGTACGTGAACGCGGCGCAGGCCTACGTTCACGTCAAGGACGTCGCCGAGGCGCACCTCCGGGTCTACGAGACGCCGGACGCCCACGGCCGATACATCTGCGCCGAGAGCACGCTACACCGCGGCGAGCTCTGCCGCATCCTCGCCAAGCTCTTCCCGGAGTACCCCATACCCACCAAGTACGTTGCACAAACTAGTATTCTTCCGGCCCATCTTTTCGTTCTTTTTTATTTTAAAAAAACTTTTACTTACTAGCGCAACTGCTAGTACTTTCAAATTTTCAGTCGATTTGTTCTGAGATTTGTGATGGCGTGCAGGTGCAAGGATGAGGTGAACCCTCCGGTGAAGGGATACAAGTTCTCGAACCAGCGGCTCAAGGATCTGGGCATGGAGTTCGTGCCGGTGCTGCAGTGCCTCTACGAGACGGTGAAGAGCCTCCAGGAGAAGGGGATGCTTCCAGTGCTCCCGGCCAACGACCAGGACCAACTGATGACTTTATGATCTCAGCCATCCCTACCTCGTTCCACAAACCACAAACCCATCAGAGCTAGATTATATTAATTAACATCGATCTTTTTTTTATCCACATATGCATGTACACGTGTGCACTTTAAGTGGTGCATGCATGCGTGAGTCACGGACCCATGCATCCATCCATCTAGTGCTGTATGACATGAACATGCAACATATCTGTTTGGAATATATGATTGTAATATATCTATCTATCGTGTGCAATAAGTACCCGGCACCTTTAGCTGCTAGACAGATAGAGATGGAAGCACCTTTGCTGAGATTGTCAAAACTTTGATGATGTGAGCTTCTCAATTTTCCTTAGCTACCAGAATATGTGCGTGTTAATTCTGCCTTACGGTTACTACTATGAGAATTATTGCAACTGATGCTGGACAAGAGAAAATACGAAAGAAAAAAAATTAAATCCTATAACTATTTACCGTCGACAGATTCTCAAGAATGTCAGTTTGTACCACAACGAAACTTCCATATATCACAGAATATATATTTTTAATACTAGAAGTTTTTCAATCAATTTGATTTCTTGATGCTAGGATCAATTCATGACTGCTCCAAAATGTTGAAAATATGCATTGTAATGATCTATGTTTTAATTGTACACGAGCTATTTGTAAGTGTATGTGCTACATGAGAGATTAATATACCATTCAAAAACTCCATATAACTGAATATGGAATCCACTTCCCAGACGAAGTCCTGTCTGAAGAACCATCTGGTTTGAAGAAACTACAGAGCCGTGCACCGTCACTTGCATGTGTCGCTTGCTTGTCTTTCCTATTGTCTTTTTTTTTTCCTGTAGTACGAAGCGTTTTTACAACTTTCAATAGCCTACCAACTTCTTGAAGACAACTGGTCTAGTACTTTAGAGAATATAATACAAAGATATCTTGAATTGTGCATCGTTTCACTTGTTGGACTAGCGAAAAACATTTGTTCCTGCTGATACTTGAAGCTTACCACTTGCACGGATGGCTTGTTGCCATTGGACATAGGCTGTCTTTATTTCAGTCGTGTTGATTAGTATAATCATTACACGTTCCTACCTACTCTATTAGCGTCCGACTACTGGATGGTTTGGAACAAGGCAATATGCACCTTAGTCCAAACGACTGTAAAAAGGAGGTACGAAGGAAAAATTAATGGAGAAGGAAGTATTCTAGAAGCGGAATCATTGGGTTTAAGAATTTTCTTACGCAATCTTGGATACAGGTAGGAGAATATGTTATAACACTAGTTCTTATTGGACTAGGAAAGGAAGTTCTAGAAGAAGCTGTCCGAATCCCAGTCCAAGATGTGGGCAATTTACTAAAAGAGTTCCTATCCTAGAAGGAAAGAGGACCTCTCCTCCGCATATAAATAATGCAGTACCCCCAGCATTGTAATCACAAGTTTATTCAGAATAATAAAGAGAAGGCTCCATCCTACATTGTGTCTTGCCTCTTGTCTACTTT
>LAPY01004590.1:21070-38320 GCA_000970635.1 Eragrostis tef | reverse complement strand
AAAAAAATAAATATTTCTTTAACCTGCTCTTCAGGTCAAAGAAATAATAACTAGGCATGAATCCACAATCACTTAGTTAAGAAGTTATCATACACAATCAAATGCCCTGTCATATATTGCTCACAAATTAAAATCCATGTTCACTTAACAGTCTTACAGATTTGGAGTCACCAATGCTAGATTATATTTACAAAACAATCACAGTACACAAATCACACTAGACTTTTGCCTTGCACACCCATCAGGTTCTTGTACACTTAGCATCATCAGCAATTCCCTGATTAAACTAACACTCATATATACAGACTTTATAATCACCAATCTAGTTACCTGCAAAACACAGTTTTGAAAATACTTTATAACATGGTAGTAAATAATCAACTCAGAATGAAAACTGGTTTATGCATGAGTGACTTTTGCCTTGCATGCCCATCAGGTATGACAGTACACAACCCACACAAATAAGTATCTGATTATTCAATCAACATCTATTTTACATGTTCTTTTAACAAGCCAACTATAGAGCATGAAGAAAAAAATAATAAGAATATTAGAAATAATGGAAAATCGCAAGCAGTACCTTGCTGGCCACCACAAAGCAGCAAAATTTCCCTTAACAAGCATCCACCAAACATTCTATGAAGTACAAGTGATGAATTATAATGGCTAATCTATGATGAAAGCCTCCAGCTTTTGATTCTGACTGTTAAACCATACATTGCTAACACACTATTAGATAATAGTTACCTACAAGGCAATTTCAAAATTGAAAACCAGTAAGGAGTATTCATCATAGTATGGGCCTCAGTATGTTATTTCTAAAGTTTGAATATAACAAGATTAAGCTATAACAACTACAAGTCCATGTACTAATTGGTTGGAAAAACGAGTACAGAAAAACTACAAGGTACATAAATCAACTAGTACACAACGAAGTGATGTATGACCAAAACTTGCAGCAGCTTTACATGTATCAAGTGGTAAGCAGATATTTGCACATGCCTTACATGTATCAGGTGGTAAGCAGGTATTTGCAATTATCAAACAAAGTGATGCGCATATAAACTTCAATATTAATCATTTGGTGACCATCAATATGAATTTTTGTTTCCGTAACTTGCAAGTTTCAGCAAGCAATTTAACAACCCAAACAAATCGACAAGCTACTAGAATTACACAGTTAACTAATGCAGGAGACAAAGTTTTTCTTTAACTACTTCAGTGAAGAGCCACAGACAAGAGTGGATTAAACAAATTTGCTATGGGTGCAGGGGAATGATTAAACAATCAGAAATTCACGCAAGGGAAGAGAAGAAGATTCGGGCACTTCATCTAATAGTCTCGTTAATTCTGTGCTGTGGTGTAGTGCGTTCGTTGCGCGATAGATTGCGCTCCTGCTAATCCATCGAGTTGTGAGCAATGAACTCGTCCAATGATGTGTGACTATTAGCATAACACAATGATTGGCCCGGGGTCGTCAACGCCTAGAAGCTGCATGAATGTCTCACCTTTACCCTGTCACTCACTGCTTCCTTTGTAAGGATGCAGAAACAGTAATGGGATGCCCATGAAGGAATGTTTTTGCATCACAAAGTTCTCAATGGTCGTTCCTTGTTGGCAACATGAGCTGTCGCTGCAGTTCATAAGTTGGAGCCTCTCCAAGATCCCATCGCCATGAAATGGGGACCGAGAGACGGCAAAATTATGTGTGACATGTGGTATCTTTGTACCAGTGGTGGAGCTTCTTCGTGTCTCCCACTACTGCTACAGCGCAATCCCTTTGTTCTATATTCTCAAGTCGTGTTATGGCCTTCAATTATCTTCTATTTCTGGAGAGATCATCGATTTCGTGTTCTATATTCTCAACTTCGCCTCTTCGCTCCGCTCAATCAAAAATTCCGGTTTCTGTAACAAATACGAAAACCTCGGTCCCATATAATACGTATTGGGAACGACGCCACTATCATACGTCGATGAATATCCTGCGTATAGCAAAGCCAACCCTGGAAGAAACTTTTCATTAGAATTAGGGAAACATAGCTGCACAAAGTGTTCAATCGGCAACACATTTCCTTGGGTTTCAGTCACGTCCCCATAAAAACTTCGTCAGGCTTGACAGACATCAGAGCTGTAAAACTGCCGATTTGTCAGTTACCTTGCACGGGCCATTCATCCAAGCATCTTCTAAATAAAAGACAATGGCACATAGTACCAATGGCGGATCTTGTGCCCCGGCCTGTCTCCCACATCTGATACAGCACAAGAAAGTTGCCCGAACGACACATGCTTTGAGGATTCCATGGACAAATACAGCCAGCATTTCACTGTGTGTCAGTAGCACAAACAGCGTCAGATCTAAAGTACTGAAGATTAATATAAAGTGGAAAAACTAAAAGACTAACCGATTAATAACAATGTGGACACAAAATTAAAGGGTCTTTATCTAGAGTGTACACAACTCAAAGACTAGCTGTAATGAAATTATGCCTGAACCAGCTGCAACAATTCAAGCGTGGCTAGATTGTTCAGGGATGAACAGGTGGGCCGGTGTAATCTGCAAGTCTGCTGCACCGATCAATAATTCAAGCATTGCACAGTAAATTCTCTTACACTGTTTGCTTCGATATCTGCAGCCTGGGTTTTTCTGCTTTCCCAACATGTTGGACCATGTTTCTTCCTTTTGTTTTCATATCTTTCAATTTATTTCGAGAGAACTTCAGGAGTGTGCTGAACTGAAATTTTTGTGGGCGGTACAATTGAAAGAGATGGCATAAGCAGAGTTGTCGCCATGACGAGCTCAGCAATGACCAAGATCCTGACATGCAAACGCTGAAGCGAAGGCACGGCTGCAGCTTCACTCATTCTTTACGAGTCAGTATAATCTTAACCTATGTTGACCATTATTATAGATCTACTTCAAAGGTATCACTTCAATTAATGAAAGAAATCAAAATACTTGTTTAGCATTCTCGTGCTCCGTTGTAGTCTCAAAAAACAGCATAACATAATCCGGATAAGGAACAGTTGTTGCATCTATATAACTTGTCCCTGAAGCCCTAAGCAGAACTGGAATTCCTTATGAATTCCTTGCACTGACTGTCTTGCACAAATGTCATGGCGCAAGGTGCCTTTAAATTAGTGTACTAATGATCATGTGAAATACTGAGCAGGCAGCTAAGCAGACGTTACAAGGGACCCTGGCCTCTTATTTCAATAATCCTATCACTGTCAGTACCAGAGGCAGACAAGTGGAGAATTTTTAGCCAAAACTAATATTGGTCAATCATGCAGATTGCATAACCAAATGTTTGACAATTAAGATCAGAGAAGCTTAGTTGTTAAAAATTTATGGGCAATCCATAATGAATGTGCCTCGAGCCAAGTGAAGCATCAGAGTAGAGAACTGGTTCTTAGAAGTTTAAAGTCAGTTGTATCTGAAGAAGTTGTGGCACATGGCATGAAAGTCAGATGCATTTAAAATCCTTTCATGCCTAAAATAGTAGGGAAGTCAAGCTTCTAGATAAACACCTTCATCGCAAGGCTAAAGTAACAAAAATATAATGATCATATCTCGATTGCCATGTTCGCAAAGGGAAAGAAAAAGACCAGTAACAACATAGGGATTAAAAGCATTTTCAAAACGGACAAGCCAAAAAAAAAACGAATAGTAAACTTCACAGCAAAGCAATTCTGACTTGAATCATGAACAGCTTCAGGAGCAGCCGAATAATTAGATTCACTACTCACATGGTGAATAATCCCATTGATAAAAGATAACGACATCTTCAGCAACTTCTGTGGGTCCACACCGAACAGCTTTCTACAACCAGAAGCACAACTGACCCAAATCTGAATTCGCTGACAAAATTAATGTAAAAATGAGTAGAAGAACTGACACTAATATTTCAATAAATGAAGGAATTTTGTATAATATGAATGGAACATATGTATACAACAGTTTGATCGAGCTCCCGCAACTCAATGGGAGAAAACTTTACACTTCACTAAGACTATAAATTCTATGGTATATCAATGATCAATTGACAAGGTACAAAACAAAATGGATCTACAATATAATATTTCTACAAAACGTACAAGCTACCGGGCCTGCCATGAGCAACCTCTGACGGAGAGATCTCAATGGACCACCGAGCTGATTATGTACAACATTGGTCCATGTACAATTCAGCAGAACTGCAGGAACACCAGCATGTGATCTCTTGTACCAAGAAACCACAAACTGGACCAGTATAGCTGGATGAGTGGTGCTTTTCTTCAGGCCATGCGACATGCCATTACTGCCATATACTTCCACCAAATGCCCAAAGTAGTCATTGATTGATTGGTAAACCATAATTTTGAAATGATCTAATCCTTCCATCCCATCCTGCTGTAACAATCACTTGACCCCACAAGTTAGAAGTGCCCTGTAAACATTTTTTTAGAAACTTGTGCTGTGACTCATCAAAAATGTCACCAACTGAGCAAGAAGGCAGAATTTCCTCTGGCCATGTTGCAGCACTTTTGCAAGTGGAGTCAGTGGACAACTCCTGGTTCAAATTAAAAATAACAGGAGCAGCAGCATGTTTTGAGACAAAGTTGTTAATGGAAGAATCTTCTCCAGGGCGGCATGAATTGCACTTGGAAGGCCTACTCATGCACCAAAAAGTATCCCCTTGTGGTGCTAACAATTGGGAGGCCAAAGAAACTGTAGTTCTAGGGGCTTTGCCATTCCATGGTATTGCAATGGCTGCATTGTTTGAGTGGAAGCGCTCAGAAGAAGTTATGCTTTTGGCTTGTTTCCACGTATACTCATCTTGATTTTCATGGTTCCACACATACACATTCGAGTCTTCACTAGCAGAAATTATATGGTGTCCATCTCGAGTAAATGTTGCTGATAACTGGCAAGAACCACTCCGGAGTCCTGTGAGTGATGGATTAATAACATGAGTCAGTAGCCCATGAAAAGTAATAATGCAATAGAGAAAGAAGAATGCAGACAGTATTTTATCTTTACCTGTATATTTCTGAGTCACATTGGTTCCATCGAGTATTTTAACTTTTGAGTCTGCAGATATAACCATTAATTTGCTTGGATTACTTGGGCAGAACTGTGATGAAAATGGGGGGAAAGAAAGAGGTCAGAACTCAAGCATTACATCATTATTAAAATGAGTCACACGGTTATATATTGCAATAAAAGCCTTTGCTCTCCTGAAAGTATATACCTCAAAAGCAGTGATTCTTTTAAGCGACGATTTCTTTTTGCCATTGAGTGCCATTTGTGTTTCAAACCGCAGCAGTCTATCTGATTCAGCATGCAATTGAAGTTAACATGCAAGTACTATCATACCGAAAAGGGAAAGAGGTATCAAAAGGTTAGTAGAGATAACAAAAATTATGCATTTACCCGATGAGTCATAAAATCGACAATTCCCAGTGATGGTTCCAACCACTACTCCCTGTAAGATTTGAAGGGCAGAAAGAGAGATTAATCCCACAAACTATTGAGCTAACAAGTGAGTCCAAACAACATCAGCAAGAACGCTGTCGGTTGTACCTTTCCATCAGGTCGGTAAGAAACTGCTGTTACTATATCTCTAACATCTGCCCAATCGATAACGCTGCACTGCGGAATATCCCATACACGGATTTTCCCATCTATTGACCCACTGATGAAACGATTCTCATTAGCTGGATTAAATTGCACACAAGTCACTGCAGAAGTAAATTTTGAAAAGCAAATTATCAGCTAAAATTCAAAAGTAAAGACAAAAACTGCAGAAAAAAATGGTAAGAGATGATAAACCTACCAAAGTTGCTATGCGGAAAAACTGTGACGCAGTTTGCAAATCCTATTTCCCACATGCGGACAGTTTTATCTGTTGATGCTGACAATAGTTGCTGCAGCAAAAAAAATTATTAATCAGAATCGCTACAAGAAAAACTTACAATAAATCAAAATGAATAAAAGGTAGCATTTTCTTCACTGACCTTATTGTTTGACCATGACAGATCCAACACATCACCACAGTGCCCATGGAACTCATGCAATGGCTCCTCTGAGATCTGAAACACCGTTGCTGGAATCACAACACAAGCTAACTCACCAGATTGCTTCATGCCCTTGATTTTTCTTTTCTTCACATTCTCGAGATTGACAGGAGTCAATCCACACTTGTGATGTGTTTTGAGGTAAACACAAGAAGGATCGTCCATAGGAATTCTACAGTCCTCAGACTGCATGACAGTCCAGACCCTGACAACTCCATCTTCGCCACCACTTGCAAGTAACTGGCCATCAGGACTAAATTTCATAATCAGGATGGCACCATCGTGGGCTTTGATCACCTGACCTTGATACAAAGCAGACAATTCCCTTGACCGCTTCCGGTGGGAATGGACCTTGACCCTTTCATATCTTCCCACCCCAAATCGCCCACTGTCTGAAGAGCTGGTGCTAGCTTCATCCCCTTCATGATCGACGAGACCAACCCTCAAACCCAGCCTCCGAAGCCATCCATTTCTCCTCTTCTCAATTGCCTTGGGAACACCAGAAAGCTTACCACTGCGGCTCATTAGCCTCTGGATGAACGACAGCGAACTGAAACTCCTTCCAACCTTGCTGCCACCATCTTTACTTGATCCACTTATGGAATTGTCATCCGAAGTGCCACCCTCATAGCTCTCCGTCGACCAACTCGACATTGAGCAGTCATTTTCATCCGACTGCGACCACAACCGCCCAAGCTCTGGCACAATCTCTTCTTCCGCATTCTCAGCACCGCCCACCATACACACTGGTTGGGGGCTCACACTGCATTCTAGGCCCATGCTTCTCAGGAATCGCTCCCTCCGCTCCCGCACACTGCAAAAGCCACCGGCTGACCACGGCAATGCCGGCGAGGCTGCCAGGGGCGACAACTCCGGCCGCGTGTCAAAGAACGCTTCCTCCTCCATCTCCATCCTACATCCTACTAGCAATTGGCACCCTTCCATGGCAGGATCGGCACTGCAAGGGAAGAACACGAAAAGATAAACAATGGGCAAACACACATCTCAACAGAGCCGTGTCTCGCTAGACGCTTATATAACAGTAAAGCGGCTTTGGATTGCCTAAGCGGCAACTGGCGACGAGGAAGCATAAACAACTAGCGCCAAATCCCAAGTATTCAATTCCACGCATCCCTCAGATCCCGCGACTCTCGCGTGGCGCTATCGGCCCGAGCATTGCATCTAGCCTGGCAATCCGACCAACGCGCGCCGCATTATCAAAGCAACGCGGGGTAGCCAAGGCCAAGAAACGCTGCCAAAATTCGCTTCCTTTTTCCTCTCTCAAGAAACGCCCAAATTCACCTACTCCTATCTAGAAGAAACTGGTAAATAAACAAGGAAAGGAATCATTTTTGGGTGGGGGAGTTCACCTGGGCGGGGAACAATTCACGCGCACGTTTGGGAGATCGAATCCAAGAAACGATAGCGGTTTCGCCTCAGGGATGCCGGCGCGCGTGTTCTTGGCTTGTGGTCGCCGAGCGCAAGAGCGGCCGCGGAAGCATGGCGCGAATGGGTGGCGAAATGGTTAGATTAGCAGGGGGATTCGATGCGCAAAATGAAGCAGAAACAAAGAGGAATTGGATGCGGGAGCGATTTATTAGAAGGTGGGAGACGGGGCTGGGGTCCCAACTCCACGCCAGATTTGGAGGGGGCAAAAATAAATAAATCAGATTATTCTGCTGGCAATGCACTGACACGACGAACCAGTAAAGTGTTTTTTTCTTTAGTAAAATATTAAAAGTATATTTTACAAAAAGTATCCTTTCGGCAAGCTTTGCTTTGGTCTCCGAAAATGTTGATTTATTTATAGTTTTCAAATGCTTTTAACGATTGTATGTCCTTTCAAAACCTTAATAAATTGTTTGACTCAAATATAAGTTGTCACGAGTGAGCTAGAACAATTTTAGTGCTAATCAAATCCAACCATTTTGGTGCAACTATTTGTGTCATAATTTAACAAAATAAAATCAAAATATTCGCTACAAAGCACGGTAAGCATGCAAAAATCTTAGAAAACTCGGATCCAATAAAAGCTGACCCCATTCTTTTTTTGGTCTTCAGAGCAAGCCACTTCGCCTTAAAAATTTTGGTTTTTGCTCGCTTGAAAGTGTTGTGGCTAATTTCTTAGCTACTGGTCTTTCGGCACAAGAATTACCATGGCACCAAGGCACGAAATGGTAATTATATATTTCTAGAGATTGTATTCAATATGAAATTTTAAAAATATTGCGGAAGAAGCGTGGGCGCGATTCGTTAGGACATGGAGGGCACTGAGGTGGAGGAGAACTAGCTGGGCTGAGATCACCATGCCTCCCTATCACCATCGCCAGATTTGCAAGAAGCTCAGATTATTCATCTAATGCCTTAACCGAGAGACCTGGCATCGGGTAGAACATCACAAAATTGATATTGACCCTCATTTTTCTAAGGGCGCCATCTTGAAAATAAGCTCAGCAGGGGCGTTGCATGTATGACTTTGTTTTGTTCGTTTATTTCTGGTTGATGACAGCTCATCTCCAGATGCTTCGATACTGGTGACTAATGCGATGCTGATGCATGGCTCTTATTGCTCCTTTTTCTCGTTTCAATTTTATGGTCTTTATCTTTTTTTTTGAGGGATTATGGTCTTTATCTTTGGTTTTGCCTTTTTTCTTTATTTGTTTGCAACCGTTGTATCTAAAGAAATAAAACTATTATATAGGCCTGGGGATATTCTAGTTGAACAATTCTCTCCACTTATAGGCCTGGGGCTATAGCATTGCTGCGCACCGATCTGCTCGTGTAACCCTTACGTAATGCACGATCCGGTGGAAACGATGTGATGACGCAGCTAGACGAATGCCCTGTCACGAGATCTTGTCGCAAATGGTGGCCGCAGTGACAGTACAGTACTTGCATCGCATTTGGCCCAATATTTTGATGAAACAATAGGCTGCAGTAAATAAAAGTAATGGATGCTGGATCAACTACTCCGTCGATCGTCAGATTCCGATTTCAGAACAGAGAAACAAACGTACTGTAGTTTTATAATTTGTGACTGAACAGTAATTGTCATGACGACAATTACGGACTGCATGTGCCAAGCTGGTTCCTTGCCGACGTGGGAGCAGTTTGATGCGCCTAACATGTCACCTTCCAGCTTCCCCTGCTTTGGTCCCCTGAGAACACAGTGCGGTTCCTTTTACCTAGTCACGCAAACTCAAACACACACTATTGCAATGGCTTATGATCACTTTGTCTGGATAAGGAGCCAGCCTTTAATTTCAATCAAAAAAGAAAAAAGAAATCATCTTTTGTACGCACTAAGATGAACACGTGTACGGCTGCGTGTACGTAGAAGCTGAGACATTTCAGCCAAAAAACAAAAAAGGTAATACACCAAACAAATAGGAAAAAAACGTTGTCGGCTACATATGTCATCTAATCTGACAGCTTACTAAATCGATCTGGATGTGGATGAGTAGATGTATGGACTTATCTATCTCTAGCTAATCCAACCACCCTGTAGCTTAAAGTTGATACGTGGCTGGGCAAAGATGGCAACGGCAAGTCGAGGGCGGCAACAGGAGTTCTGGGTCTTGGTCTCACCTCTCATTTAGGAAACTGAGAATTCTCGCGCAGATGAGCAGCTCATTGGGTAAACCACCAAACAAATTGGAACTAAACCTTGTCGGCTACATGTCATCTAATCTGACGGCTTAATCGATCTGAATGTGGATGAGCAGATGTATGGACGTATCTATCTCTAGCTAATCCAACCACCCTGTAGCTTAAAGTTGATACGTGGCTGGGCAAAGATGGCAACGGCAAGTCGAGGGCGGCAACAGGAGTTCTGGGTCTTGGTCTCACCTCTCATTTAGGAAACTGAGAATTCTCGCGCAGATGAGCAGCTCATTTGGGCGTCTGGTCTCGTCCAGGTACCACGTGTTGACTTCTGAGCGATCAGTAGTGAATTACTCTAGTTCGAAATTCTTAGGAAGTGCTACATCGTCACAACGTAAATTTTCTGAATGAAAATTGTCAACTTGGTGTATTTTGTGTCGTGTACCTGCTGTCCTGGTCAAAACGCAGCGAATTTTAAAAGTTCACAACTTGAGCTAGCTCCCTCAATCCAGACAGTTCTCTTATTAGTCAAATTAAGGCAGTCATCGATGACGCATGCTGATACAAATATCTGCAACGGATTCGAACTGCGTTTCAACAACCAGAAAAGAGGCACTTTCCTGTTTCAACGGATTATGGACTGGCAATCACGTCAGAGTTCCATCATTGGTGTTCTGCCGTCCAGACTGAATAATCCAGTTATTCATTTGCAAGCGCACTTGGACTGTGACAAATTACGGGCCAGTTAACATCCTGCCGTAAGGGGCTGAAAAAACACTGGTCATAAGCTGCCTTAATTCAATCATAGGAGGACAATTGTTCGCTGTCATCCATAAATGATTAAGTTTAGGGTTTTCTTTAGTGGCAGTGTTAGGAAGCCTAGCTACGAAGAGAATCTGTTCTTATAGAGGAACGCATGTTTACTCCCTGAACCTCTTTACTCTTTGTCAAACTAGTTTTGCATATATTGGTTAACAGTGGGACAAGATATACTTAGTTATTATTTCACTATATACTTCCAATACGAAAGATATATGCCAACTTTTTAATACATAGATTTGGAGTACGGCAGCTGTAGATGATTTTCTCGCGGTCCATGTATTTTTACATGCATATAGTTTTGTTCGCTGATCATATATATTACAATTAAATGAATAATTTAGTGGGGCAGATCAATATAAAATTGGGATTTTTTTTTTGTTGTTGCTGAAAGATACTCCCTAGGCCAGGCCATCCCTAGGCTACCTTCAAATTAGCAACAAAAGATTTGTACAAGAAAGGGACACACTGTCATTGCTTATCTTGACTTGAGTGTCTAGTCTGAAATAATCATATCATCAATCATGAGGATGTGTCATTTGATCATGTAATGCAAGTTCGGTCCGATGTCATAAAACAGAGCCGCTCCCTTTTGTCCTGGTTTGCTGGTGATGCATCATGATCAAGTTCATTACCAGTATCAACAAATCATTTGCCAATTATTAGTTGATGGTCACTGTTATTCGAGCATGACACTAGACCTAAACAATCCAAAAGTTTTCTAGGTCGAATATCTCAGGCACACATACATGACCAAAATTAGTGGTGAACGAACGCTCATATAAACATATGCTGCTGATATATATCTTCTAGGAATCTTGTGTCCTTATCCACCTCACAGCCTTTAAGAGTGAATAAATCCCAAAATATTGATGGTAAGACCAACAGTATCATCATTTTTAATTATAGTGTAGTATACTACAGCCTCGGTTTAGAAATAGATATCATTCTAGTTTTGAGCACGGAAATTAAAGAAAAGTGGAAAAATTAGGTGCGTAGAAAACGAGGAGGAGAGAGATAGAGATAGATGTGTATTGAAAAGAGAGAAAAATGCATTAGGAAGTGAGAATGACATGTAATTTGAGAAAATTAGGAGAGTCTAGAATGACATGTAATTGTGTAGGGATGGAGTAGTATATATCATGTACAATGTCACAAGGGGGATACTAAGGCACTGTTTGTTTCAGCTTTTCAGCTGGCTTTTTCAGCTGAAAAGCTGGCTAGCTGAAAAGCTGAAACAAACAACAAACTTCTAATTTGGCTTTTGGAGTGCTGAAAATCTGACTTCTGATGAAATGAACTAAAAGCTAAAAAGCTTGCTGAGAGGTGCTTTTCTGACTTTTGAATAGACAGTTTTTCAGCTACTCAAACAGCCAGCTTTTCTAAAAGCTCAAAAGCTCCAGCCCAAACAAACAGGCCCTAAGTATTCTCCATGACTGCTTGTTCTTTTGCTTGTGAATGTCCTCTCACTCGCCACAGAATTGACAAATTTACGAAGGTACCAATCAGCCAAGCAGAAGAAATCAGATTGCTACATATAGGATAAACAAAAGATAGCAATGACAAGCAGGAAACAACGATAGTGTCATCCAGACCACTGCAGTCTACAGTTAGATCACATTGATGTATCAGGTTCCTATGGTTTATATAGATCTACTACGTACATTCCTAGTCTAGCCTGCGATACTGCTGGTGTCTTGGCAAGACTAATGGTTGTTTCTGCTGAACCAGAGTCTGATGGCAAACCCCCAAATAAGCTCCTCAGATGTCGAAAAATAGCCATGCAAACAATCCGTGCTAGCTCACTGCCAGGGACTAGAAGTCGAAGATAGCGTGCCAGAAGCTTACGCCCTTTGGGGAGAGAAACAATACGGAGGAAAATAAGGTCATCCTTAGGAGTCAATCCAGAAGAATGGCCAGGTTTGTTGGGATGATTTCTCAGAGCAAGAAAGAATTATTTTAAGAAATCAATTACAACATTATCAACTAGATGTAACTACACATCCGAAGTTTCAAAATTTGTCAACTGTTGCTGAACTTTGTCGTCGATTAGTCGAAACTGGAAAATCAGACGACTATTACTTGATAGACAGGTTATATAATATTCTCATTTATTTAGTTGCATCTCTTACTATGTTTGATAATTCTTATAATTTACTATAGTACTTACATATTTTTCTCTTTACAGGTTGATTCGTCTTGTTCTAACATTACCAGTTTCAACTGCAACAACAGAACGTGCTTTCTCAGCAATGAAACTTGTTAAGACAAGGCTTCGAAATAAAATAGGAGATGGGTTTCTAAGGGATTGCTTAATAATCTACATCGAGAAAGAGATTGCAGTAGAGTTCACAACTGATAGTCTTATTGATGACTTCAATGTTATAAAGAGTCGTAGAGTACGACTAGCATCATAGCACGAAAGGTTAGATTTTTTAAACATTTTTTCAGTATTTTCTCTTTATGTAATGAGACTACACAAATTTTGTTCTACAAAAATTTAATGCATACATATATAAGAAGAAATCTATGTTACTATATGTTGAGCTTGTTTGGACGGCCCCCCTATGTAAAATTGCTAGCTCCGCCCCTGCGGACGCCTGCACAGTGTGGAGCTTGGCATTATCCACCAAGATGAGATGAGGTCTGCTAGACCAAACAATTGCTGTGTGATGAACAGACTTAGCTGGGGGTGGTGCTGGCACGTTAAAATAAACAAAGATGCACATGAAGGAGGTCACATTCATGGAAGAATCCCTGCTTGGCTCCAACATATATAGTAGGCCACACTATATTGCTAGCCATGTGATGAATAAGCTACTGTGTGCCGAAGAATGCAGCAGATGGTGCTGGACAAATGACACCACAAGAGTAAGATAAGATGCCGCCCGAAGGACCCCAAAACTGTGTGCGCAAATACACATATAAGCCACACACTGTGCTACTATATATAATATATATATTTGCATGGTTGTTGATGAACTGCTCAATTTCTCTCCATGCATGCATTTCGACGCAGGAAGTGTAGCCCATGCATGCATTCACAGAATCCAGCCGGATATGTTTAGTTCCGTAAGACACACAAGAGCTGGAAATGCTCGATGAATCTACCACTATTGCAGGACCTCCGTATCTCTGAGGGATTTGGGTGGTATTTAATTACCTTCTTCCTGATGTTTGTGCGCAGTGAGAGATGTTTGTCACATATGTCAACTTGCATAAACAAAAGTTATGGTCGGGATGGGTCAACATGTATGATCGACGACAGGCACGACTAATCGGTGAAAATTCAAATTTCTGCATGTCATTGCCAGCGCTTTAATTTCGTTTTGAGAACACGGGACCGATGTACAAGTACCACACTACTCCAGATTGACGCCCTTGCATGCGACAGTAGACTGGTAGTCTTCGGGTCTCTGCCGTGTCTGGGCCGTTCAAATTTTCCGTCCAGTGATCGCAAACGTGATTGGACCGAATGGTATTTCCAGTGCAGTGCGAGTCATTCCCAGTTAGCAAGCCGTGTGTTTCAAAAAAAAAAAAACCGTGCGTGTCCTTAGATCCGACTTGGAGTCGTTACCTCTGATGTCAATTTCGTTTCCATTCGACTCGGTCTTGGTTACGAATTTTCCTTGCTCGACCATGCGCCGCGCTGGACGGTCAGCCTCAGGGCCCCATCACATGCCTCTCCCCGTGCGGCACGCAGCAAAGGCCACGATCCCGGGACTCAAACCACCATATCCACTCTGTTCGACTAGCTGCTTTGTAGCAGTTGTTTTGTAGTATTTCAGTTATTTTCTCTGCAGCCGTTACAATGATTTCGCAATCGCTACAATGTTCGCAGTTATTTTTCTACAGTCGCAGCTGCAGCCTGCCGAACAGGGTGATCAACGCCGCACTTGGGTCGCCGAAGGGAAGTCAAGCCCTTCAGCTCTCCTCGGCTGATCTCTTTGGCGGTCCAATCCGTTGGGGGTGGCGACTGGAGACTATGCTTTTCATGAAGGCTAAACTTTAGTCCTGTCATATCAAAAAGAATTTTACTATTTATGAGCATTAAATATAATTTAATGATAATTTTTTTTGACAGATGGATGCTAATTTACAAGATACACCTAATGAGTCTAATTAATCTATATTTGGTACAATAATGCTACAATAACCATCGGCTAATCACGTTGATTACTCTCATTAGATTCATCTTGCAAATTAGCTCAGGGGCTCTGCAATTAATTTTGTCATTTGACTTTATTTAATACTCCTAAATGGAAAGATTATTTTTGATGTGACAGGGCTAAAGTTTAGCTTTCACGAAATGAACAGGCCCTATATATGATTCTTTTGGACAATGTAGCATTTGTGAGAAGTCAGCTGTTATTTAATTAGTAGCTTCATTCATGGGTAACTAAAGCTTTAACAGAAAATGTTCAATGCCTGGAGGCTAATGTAGAGCCTTTGGCACGTATTTGACAATGTCGCCTTTTGCTTAATTTTTTTTATCAACAGAAAATGTCAAATTCTTCTCTCAAACGGTAGAGTCGATTCTTGCATGACTAAAAGACCCAATGTGATGAGATTGAGCTGAGAAAGCAGTCGCCTGCTAGAAAAACTGTTTATATACATAGCAATAAAAAAAGGAGAATATGACAAAAGAACACCATGACTACTTGGCTCAAGTCTGATGTGAAAATTCGGAAAGTACATGGCAGATTGGAGAAACCATGTCTTTTGTAGTGGACAAACGACTCCAAAGGAAAATCAGGGACGACGGACTCGAAAGGTTAATGCAGTATTTTCCACAAATCACGCAAGGGTGTGATGATATGATGCTGTTCGATTGCATGATTGCATCGGGAGGAAGCGGCCCATCACAAGTTAGTTTTGCTTAGTACAGTACACAAGCCTAGCTTAGCTGTACATAATGCTGAGATATGTGCTAGAGTAGAAGATCCTGAAAATGGAGCTGTGTGTTGTTGAGAGAAACTGAGTTAAGAGAGCTTGGAGTAGCATGCAGCTCGATCGACTTCAGATAGTTTTCGTACTCCAGTGACATTACATCGAT
Organism: Eragrostis tef; assembly: GCA_000970635.1. Lineage (NCBI taxonomy): Eukaryota > Viridiplantae > Streptophyta > Magnoliopsida > Poales > Poaceae > Eragrostis > Eragrostis tef. Next base: position 22,785 of record LAPY01004590.1, on the reverse strand, counting down.
CCTAGGAAAGCAAAGTAAAATGAAACCATTGTTTGCCAATATAGTCATGATATAATTTAGGTCAAACTTGGCCGCCCACAACACCATACGCGTGAAAATTCAGTCCCATACACGATGGGTGCAGAAGACGCTTCTTTCTCTAGCTCTTATATAGCAGCTGAAATGCGAGAAACATGAATATATGTGTAAGCCAACCCCATAATGGGGTTAATAAAATAAAGCTTCTTTTTCAGAGAACGGGAAGAGACTGCCTTTGGGCTGGGCGGTGCCGCCGTTGTTGACGGCAAATCCCACGATGAACTCCCTTAATCACCGGCCAGTTAACTGGATGCGATAACATTAGCACAACTGGCCGAGCAGATCGAGTCCTAGGAACTCATCGCAGATTCCGATGTTGTGCACGCGATGCACCACGCTGCAACTGTCGCAGATACACGCTGAGTGCAGTTCACTGAACCAGTACCGAGCTGACTTGCACGCACAAGTTGATACTGCTGATGGCTCTGTACCTGTATAAAAATAGGCATGACCCGTCACCAATGTCAAAGGGCAGAGCTACAAATGTAAGGGACATACGACAGAGAAAGTCTTCGTTCCTCTAACAAGTGTCAGCGATCGGCAGACTCCCTCGACATCTCCGATGTACTGGGACAATAAAGAAGCAGCTAGAGATCGATCGATGTGTATTCAAGCATCGGCATATGGCTAGCAAATCGAGGGTTGATTTGTTATTACATGGTTTGTTCCATGTGAGTTCACGTTGCAAGAAAAGGGTACGCATGTGTTTGGGCTTTACAGCAAGTCGTCTCAACACGAGAATCCATCAGCCACGCCGGAATTCGAGAATGGAAGAAGCCGAAGGAGGGAATTCATGCCGGCCTGTCATAAATGAAAAGCCAACACAGTTGTCTTAGGTTGAAATTTGGTAAGTCTCTTTTTTATTTTTATTTTATTTTTTGAGCGAACAACTGGTCCAGTTAGATATCCATCCTTTGTGTCTGAGGCTTTCATGAATCATGGTCGATACGGTGCCATTGGATAACATCCTTCCTAATCAACGACGTCCTAGGTCAGTGGACTGATCACAGACAAGGTCTCAGGCAGGCACGAAATCATCATGCTAGATTATAACACTTCACGGTCATGAATCAAGACAAATTATTTGGGGTGTGTGTGCGCGCGCGCAATGCCTTGCACTCAGAGTCGACCATGCACGTCTCGCAAAGCCTCCCCTCTTCAACACGGACGTGTGGAACACCCACACACGCACACACACACAAGGGGACAAGCAGTACTAGTGCAGCAGGAGACTAGCGTTGCACCGATCCCTTCCTTCCCGCCATTACAGATCCAACGGCGCCTTCGTACGCAGCACCGTCGTTCCTAGGCGGCAGCGGAGGCGACGCCCCGTGGTCGCCGGCGTCACAGTAGCCCTTGAGCATGTCCCCTTCCTCCGGGGTGAACCCGACGACGGACATGACGGCGTCGGCGGCCCAGCAGCGGTGCTCCACGACGCGGATGGCGCGGCAGCAGCCGGGGCCCAGGTACGCCTCGCCGTTGAGGAGGAAGAGGATGATCTCGCCCGTGCACGACTTCATCTCCACCAGCGCGTCCCAGCACTGCTGCGGCCCTTCTCCCCCCGCGCCCAGCCGCATGCTACTCCAAGCCGCCGCCGCCGCCGCAGGGGACGGCGCCGGCGCCGGCCAGAACAAGCC
>LAPY01004590.1:5053-15109 GCA_000970635.1 Eragrostis tef | reverse complement strand
CCCCCCCCCCCCCCCCCCAAAAAAAAAAACAAAAAAAAAGGTCCATTAACAATTGAATGGATGCAACGGTGGATTAGATAGCTCAAAAAGCATTGTACAAAAAGAAAAAATCAGCACTTTCATCGCATCATGTGTGGTCGATGATGTTATCTCCTTACTCAAGATTTCAATGGGACTGTATACTGATAAGTTACTGGAGTCATGAGTGCACAAACCTCAACGGACTTGAGAAATGACAAAGGTGCTCGCAGGCCATGAATACTTGTCACACGGAGAGTCCATCTTACACATTTCTCTGCAAAACAAGCAGTTGGAACACCTTTGCAAAGATAAAGTCCAAATATTTAATTCAGGAAGCTTGGTGTCAGTACATAATACCTAAGGAAAAGAATAAAACTTTTTTCCAAATCATAAGAGAATAAAACATTTACTAGTTTGGAAGTTTGTAATGGGACTACGCCAAATATCATAATCTTCTGTTGCTCAAAGCCATGTCAACGGGCTAGCTTTGATCATACTAGCCTTCAACAATACTAACCTTGATTTTATATGCACAATTATTAGCAATTATAGAGATGGCGAGATGATCTTACTTCTTAATGTGTGCCGAAGAGTAATCTTAACAAAGTCAGTACGTATATAGGGAGGAATTCGCAGATTCAGCATGCTCATAACATCAGCAATGACCTGTTCATGAAAAAAAAATTGTTGCCACGAGAACGATAAAAGTTCAAGATATGACTTTGGTTAAAATATTTCAAGATGCTTCAGATAGCTATAAGAAGTAAAAAAATATATAATAAGCCTAGAGAATTTTTAGAAAGCAAACTCATCCATAAAGTTGCAGGGAGCTGTTCTAGTTAAACTAAGAATGAAATAGTTGTTTCTCGACCCAACGGTTATAAGCAATTGATCAACCTATCAGCCTTATTCCTCTCTAAGAATACATTTCCCTTCAGCCGTCACAATGCCGCCTCCTAAGTAGGGTGTTTACCCCTGGAAAGAAAAAGGTAACAGGAACAATGGAACCTCAACTCTTTTAAGAAGTTGGAAAAAGCTACCTTATCCACAAGTCCATGGATGACAAGGCTTGCCTTTTTATCTTTCGGAGTAGCCTGAAAGTGAAAATGTATTAGTAAGTAACCATACCATTTTTCCAATATATAGCTATTAAATAAATAGGAAACATCTCTTCAGCTTACAAAATGAGAATTGACTCCTTATGTATCCAAGTTACAGAGCAATTTTTAGTTTTGATGTTTTTTTAAAGAAAAAACGAAACGGTAAAAAGAGCAACACTTAAAATGTTCTCATCATTCACACCTGATCAAGGTAACTTTGTGATTAATACGAAACAGCATAAAGCATGTAAGTTATTTTTTTGTTTTCTCATACTGAAGTTAAACAAATATCCAATTTATGTAGTAGAATGTACCTGAAGATTTACAATAGCTACCCTCCCCCCATTCCTGATTGACAACAGAGGCATATTACATGCAGGAGTAATCTGCAAGCTGCACAGTACTGGAAATTAGGAATGAGAACATGACTGTAAAGCATTTCAAGAAGCAAACGGATATTTAGAACTTAAAAATACCATCGTAATAAAAAAATTAACATTCGAAACGATATAGAGCAAGATTAAATGATTAATTGAATTGATCAAGGATGAAAAACATGATGCCTTCAGTTGAATAGTAAGAAAGAAAATGGAAGACAAATACATACAATTTGAAGCGGGAAACAAAATTCTTTGTTAAAAAAAGGCATATGGTTGCCTATCATCATTTTATAACAGAAAAAAAAAACTATTGGCCACTGGCGGACCCAAGAGTTGTAGGCTCAGTATGCGAGATTACTACATAACAGTGAGTCCGATGGAAGTTTACCCAAAAAAAAACTAGATACTTCAAATACCTAGGATGTCAACGCCAAGTCTACAATAACCTTCTTGACTTAAGACTCAACTATAATGTATAATGTGTCTACTCTTTGCTGTCTACAACAAAAATAGAAAAAAAAAATCATTATCTGTTCGGATCACCATAGGATTATATGTTGGTCTTTCGGCCGCTTAGACTACAAAGATGGGACTAAACTCCCACCTCCTCATGCACATCTATTTTAAGGGAGAGGGGAGAGACCAGCTGTGTCTGATGGGCTACACAATAAAGACTACCATGATTAGGGGACAGCCTTTTGTATTGCATCTGAGAGGTCCATGAAGATTTCACTCCTAGCCCAAAAATGTGGCAATGTGCACATTATGGTGTTTCGCAATGTAGTTCGTGGGTCCAACATTGGAGTTTTTTTAGAATAATTCCAGCTAAATTGTATATGAACAGTAATTCCTAAATGAAACCAATTGAAAAGGAATAGCGCTTAACTACCATACCACGCACATTTTTACAGACAATATGAAGCATTCTTATGGGATAGACCAGTTTACCATAAAAGTAATCTCATTAATTAGCAGGTTAGAATGGTTGACAATACACTGAAACTGCACAATTCTCACTATGACGTGAGGGTAATATGGCCAATACCTAGTTCCTAGACATAGGACAAGATCAGCTGTGCGACAATGCTCCTTGGCAGAACTCATCTCCTCAGGGGGTAAAGCATCCTGCAAAATGTGCTTACCCATCTAACATCAATGATTAAACTAGCAGGAAATTTTGATGGGTATACAAGATGGCACTCAGCAAACCAGCACTAAATTTTTAAGATGCCCAGAAACCATTGGGTACCTGAAGATTTACAATAGCTACCCTCCCCCCATTCCTGATTGACAATAGAGGCATATTACATGCAGGAGTAATCTGCAAGCTGCAGAGTACTGGAAATTAGGAATGAGAATATGATTGTAAAGCATTTCAAGAAGCAAACGGATATTTAGAACTTAAAATACCATCGTAATAAAAAATTAACATACGAACCGATATAGAGTAAGATTAAATGATTAACTGAATTGACCAAGGGTGAAAAACATGATGCCTTCAGTTGAATAGTAAGAAAGAAAATGGAAGACAAATACATACAATTTGAAGCGGGAAACAAAATTCTTTGTTAAAAAAAGGCATATGGTTGCCTATCATCATTTTATAACAGAAAAAAAAAACTATTGGCCACTGGCGGACCCAAGAGTTGTAGGCTCAGTATGCGAGATTACTACATAACAGTGAGTCCGATGGAAGTTTACCCAAAAAAAAACTAGATACTTCAAATACCTAGGATGTCAACGCCAAGTCTACAATAACCTTCTTGACTTAAGACTCAACTATAATGTATAATGTGTCTACTCTTTGCTGTCTACAACAAAAATAGAAAAAAAAAATCATTATCTGTTCGGATCACCATAGGATTATATGTTGGTCTTTCGGCCGCTTAGACTACAAAGATGGGACTAAACTCCCACCTCCTCATGCACATCTATTTTAAGGGAGAGGGGAGAGACCAGCTGTGTCTGATGGGCTACACAATAAAGACTACCATGATTAGGGGACAGCCTTTTGTATTGCATCTGAGAGGTCCATGAAGATTTCACTCCTAGCCCAAAAATGTGGCAATGTGCACATTATGGTGTTTCGCAATGTAGTTCGTGGGTCCAACATTGGAGTTTTTTTAGAATAATTCCAGCTAAATTGTATATGAACAGTAATTCCTAAATGAAACCAATTGAAAAGGAATAGCGCTTAACTACCATACCACGCACATTTTTACAGACAATATGAAGCATTCTTATGGGATAGACCAGTTTACCATAAAAGTAATCTCATTAATTAGCAGGTTAGAATGGTTGACAATACACTGAAACTGCACAATTCTCACTATGACGTGAGGGTAATATGGCCAATACCTAGTTCCTAGACATAGGACAAGATCAGCTGTGCGACAATGCTCCTTGGCAGAACTCATCTCCTCAGGGGGTAAAGCATCCTGCAAAATGTGCTTACCCATCTAACATCAATGATTAAACTAGCAGGAAATTTTGATGGGTATACAACAAGATGGCACTCAGCAAACCAGCACTAAATTTTTAAGATGCCCAGCAACCATTGGGTGGCTACTCTATTTTTCTGGAGCTAGTGAACGTAGGGGTTTCACGCTGAAAACCTTGGCCTCTTAAAAAAAAAACTTGAAACGTGGGGGAAAGATCACCCTATTGGGTGGCTACTCTATTCTTTTCGATCATTGAATTAATTTTCGAGATATTAATACAAGAAACACCACCAAGTATTACAGTTGGAGTAGTTCATAGTACTTCTAGTTGCCAAAGGAAGGATTTATTAAGATATAAACTTTGTAGCTTAGTATCTTGAAGATGTAGCATTTACCTCCCAGTCTAGAACTGTATCTTTTAATCTAGCTCCACAGTTCTTATCAGAGCAACGCCTCGGAGTATCCTTCAGTCCTATTGTCTCAATTTCAAAATCACGAAGGTACCTTCAATATATAGAATAGAAGAATAAGACATGGAAATGATAACATATGGGCATTTTGAGAAAAGCCCCAAACAAGGTGTATATAGAAGTAAATCAAATCATATCATACTCAGTTTTACAGCATGGGCAGATCTCCTTAAAAGAATTGCCATGTAACTCAGCCAGCTTCTCCCTTGGGAAACCAGAACGAAGATGTAGGCTATCGACATTCTGAAAAATCAAAACTCCTCAAATTAGATGTGTTCCATACATAATACATTAGTCACAGAAAACAGAAACATAACACCAAGTGCATTGGGTATATAGTATATGTTAAATAGTTCTAAGCACCAAAATGAGTGGAATGAAGAATGTCTGCAGCCCTATATACTGATCTTACAATTGAGCTTAAGTTCGTGCCAGAATGGCACAATAAATTTAGTTTAAATAAAGCACACCTGGCTTATGACAAACTTTAGAAGTCCTGCTCTCTCCAATTCAACTAGTGCCATATGAGTCATGCTTGGAACAGCTCGATGAAAGGGAAGTGATGCATTTGGAACACCTTTTCCTGCACGCTATAATTTATACAATTGAATCATTTGTTCAAATAATAGTTCATCATGTGTAAATTCACAAGGGAATAGCAGGTATCGAAAATACCGATGGCCTTTTAAAGTAGTAAAGGCCAACATTCTATAAAGGGTAACCCCCTAGAATAATAACTTAGAAAGGGCTTGGAGTAAAGAGGAAGTAGTATTGACAGGGGTACTACCTGCAAGGTCCAGACACCCTTGGGCCCTCGGAAATCAGGTATTCCTGATGAAGTTGATATCCCTGCTCCAGTAAACACCACTAAATGCTTACTCTGCATTGTAAGGGCCAACTTTCAATGCAATTGCTATACACAAATCACGATAACAAATATAAATAAGAATCACAATGACAATTGAAAACCTTTTGCACCATGGCTGCAAGCTCTTCTATCTGCAACAACAGTCCAGAGAAAAATAATATAAAAAATGTTGGGAAATTAAAGAAATCATTCGATGTATGTAAATTAATGTAAAATAATAACTACAACATGGAGGTGTAGTGTAATTTAATTCATCTTAGTATGGTGTCCAAAAGCGTAGCATAGCATGAAGTATGTGTTGCAGGATAGATCCTAAATTCCCATCAGCTTGTGTGAAGGAAAGAAGCCCAAAGAGACGATAAGCAACTAAGGGAAACCAGAAATTATAGGTAGCAGCTATATGATGAGCTCCTTGTTTTCCTAAACGGAATTAAACTCCGTTTAAACGGCGTCTAAACGCTAGACAGGTGTCCACCGTCTATGCCGTTTAGCCCGTTTAAACGCCGTTTAGTCCGTTTAAACACAGTTTTGGTCCGTTTAAACGGTCGTTTAAACAGATTAAACACTAAACGAGGGTCAACCGACTGTCTACTGTTTACCGTCTAGGAAAACATTGGATGAGCTTCAGGGTTAGGCGAAGATCTGAGGGCCTGGATGTGAGACCCTCATTGGTACAGCCGTGCCTAATTGCTAAGCTGTCCTAGTGAAGCGACTGTAACAGCGTCCATATATACCGCCATGTCTTGAGGCATTATTGAAACGCGCTAAGGGTTGGTGAGATGTATATCCTCTGGAACCCCCGGATATTAAAGAAGAGGTGGCAGCAATATTGAAATAAGGGACATCGTTATCATTGTTTGCAAAAAATGGATCCTACAGTGCCTTGGTGCATGACTCAACTATTATCAGAAAATCCCAAATAAGGGATGCTATTTTCCTAGTATTTGTTCAAGAATTAATAAAATTAATACTCTTCAATGGTGCGGCTAAGCTTCATTCGGCGATGCTTCTGTTTTATCCCCATAAAGAGTCACTTGACAGGACGCCCATAATGCATCAGGTCATGTCATTAAGTCCAATATCTAAGGCGTATTCTTTTTCAGATTATAGTTTGGGCTCAAAATCAGTCACCTCAACCAAACCGCAGCGAAACTTTGATATTTTCCTTGCTTCAAATATTCTTCTCCACAACTAATGTGATAATAGAACAATAACATATCCTTGTCAACTATTCGCATCCTAAAACTGTGGTTCTGTTGTGGCACCATTCTTCTACATTTATGGCACACAGCTAGTTTCATCAGAGGTCACATCAAGCCTCCTGATAACATAAATTCCAAGTGAAAACTGTTTGCACCAAAAACCTACCATTGAAGAAGGATTTGCAATAATAATATAAAAAACGAAATGGCTACAAATTACTATCATAGTGCCAACAATAGAAACCATAAAGAAGACGAAACAAGTTCACACTGTCCACAGAATGGGCAAAAGAATCGCTCATAAGTAGGCCACAGAAAAATGACCTTATTATGAAGAATTTCAGGGGAGTCGAAGATCTCAGGCATCCCCACATCGCCTATCTCCTCCCGGTAGGACAGCTTCTTTGCATAACCCAGTGACATCTTTCAGCCCTTTGCAAGAGTCTCTCAAGCCTTTTCTGCCTCCTTGTTTGTCTAAGAAAACCCAAATTTCCCCGGCATTAGTTAGGGCCCAACTCAAAATTTCCAACAGGTGGGACGCATATATCCAATTATCACAACACCATTACACAAATAAGTTCAATAATATGCATATGTTCAATGGAAACACTTGAAACACAATACATTAACGTGAGCAGGGGATTCTTACTTCACTAAGATTCCTAAAAATGCTTCGCTAAATAAGCATGACCTAACTAACATAAAAGCGTTCATGTTAACTCTCACGGGCTATTTTCAAGCTTATTATTCACAATATTGGCCCTAAAGAAAAGACAAAACCCTTTCAGCACTTAACTCATCGGTACATTACGACCATTTCGAAATCCCCATTCAGCATTTCGGATACTTATACTAATTCAGGCCCTAAAACCCCCAATTCCCAAATCAAACAACTAGCGGGAAGAGGCGCAGAGAACTACCTGCCGCCGAATGCCGTCCAGCCCAGCTCCGCTTCCTCCGATCCCCTCTGCTGTTGTCGCGCTGCAACCTGCACCCCTGAGCTGCTGCGCCGCCTGGCCACCGCCCGGCGAGGCACCCCTGAAAAACCTCCTCTCTGGCCCTCACTAGACCACGAGCTCTCTTCCTCCTTATGGGTGTTTAGGGTTCCACGGGCGTGGTCGGTTGAGGCTCCCCTGCGCGCGCCTCCCTCTGCTCGGAGCAAGGCGAGGTAACGAGAACGAGGGAGGTGGTGATCTGGGCTACAGGGGGGATGGGAGGAGGTGCTGTGGGCTGAGGGCCTGGGCCTGAGGGCTGTCCACTAGGCCATGACAAATAATGATTTTCACATTTAAATGCGCCATCCAAAGTCTCGCTAAAAAATGTTTCGGATTTGGTTTTGAATCAAAAAATAATCTTTAAATCATTTGCCTAATTGGATAGATTGACATTCTTGGAAAGGAAGTCCAATAATTATGTTTTTCAAAAAGGTATCGATATTTTTTGGGTACAGTTCATCTCAAACATTTCAAATGATTTGTGGGTAAAATGTTTCGGTTTTTCACCGTTTGGCACAGAATTTCATACTTTTTTGGAAGAAATCAAAACATTTCTACTAGCCAATTGCACCCTCTTAAAATTTTTGGTCAATGAGTCAAACGACGCAAGGATAGCAATAGTTCTGGGACTCAGGATATGAGTCAAAGGTGTTAGGAAAAACGTCTGGAACACTTGTTGGAGTCAAGGTTTCTAATTCTGATCACGGAAACCAATATCACCATAATGACAGGACTCCGGGCAATGACGGAGCTTGAGCACAAGTTAAGAGGGGGCTAATGAAATAAATAATTGTTTTCAGTAATTTGTTAGTGCATAATGACTGATTTATTAGTGTAAATGTTTGTTATCAGTGCAAATGACTGATTAATTATCATGAAGCATTTAGAGGAAAGTTGGGGTGGCGGCCGAAGTCCCCTTCCTACACTAAGCTACGTGACCCCGAGGAAGGAGAAGAAGGCCACATGAGTAATATTTCCATTTTAAAGATTGTCGGTCAAACCATACATCTCATTGTTATGGCATCACTTGTATATTCAAATATGAGTTTTACCAGTGGTACATTAGGGATTAAAGTTAAGACAATGGCACAAAATTTGTGCTTGGTCTGCACAGACAACAAAAATGGTATTTTCAGTTCTGACTGCTAAATTGAACCGGAGTAGAAGAATCCTTTCATACAAACATGCTACTTTGTGCTATTATGGGTCTCTAGTCAGATAGCTTCTTTGTGTAGCCTACCTTATCCCTTTGCCAAATATGCTCACTTGACATGTTACTATCAAAGTTGATTTGCCAAAAAAAAAAAGAATTATATGTGAATTCATATAATGTTTTGATACATTCTGACTAAAGATTTTTTTATTACCTTCCTGACTAAACAATGAAGTACCATTGAGTTTTATTCACCTTTTGTAGTCTAAATAGTAGAATATTTATGGATAATATACTTTCAACAATTTTTGTACCAGTTATTGACAAGATGAATGACCTCTTTGATTGTTGTGCAAAAATATGCATTGTCAACAAGGTCATATGATCTCTCTGTATCCTAAAATAAAAGTCAGTTTCTCTAGCGTTGTAGACTTAGACGTAATAGTAAAATTCATTGCATACAATTATGGGTTATATATTTGTATCAAACACATTGTAATTCTATGAGCCATATGCATGCACACTTATTTTTTAAAGTTTTGCTGACCTGATGCTTTATGCATTGTAAAAAATTTGGCTCAACTTATTGCATATTTTAGTGGCTCGGGAGAATATTCTTCATGTTTTGAGAATGGAAGAACACTTTCGTTCACTAGTCCTTCACATTTTTCATGTTGCGCTAAAATACGCATATGACATATTTATCCATCAAAACTAATTTTCTCGATAAAAGTTTTAATACTTAATTTATGATTGTATCATTTTATGGATGTAATACTTTTCTATAGTTGAGTTTGTTTAATTCCATGTTAGTATTTTCTCTTGGGTATCTATTTGACATCATTACTTCCCGTCACAACATGCAAGATCACAACTAGCTGTTGGGACCATGACAACAAGTACACGTCTAGCGAAGAATCTACACTAGCATCGAAGCCAAAATAAACAACACAGAGGCGAAGCAGGAGGGGCGGACAGCATGAAGCAAGGCACGGTCCAATCCACCTGAACTAGAGTCGTGATTGGATCGGCCAATGGCATTCATGTAAATACGACCTTCACCCTCTCTATAAATATGGAGGGAGAAGGTCATGTACGATCATCTGTTTTTTGGGCCACGAGCCAAAGTAACAAGCATTCGAACTACAGTCAGCTCTCTCTGAACGCTTGACCCCTTCGCCCGGCACCGCGGGCAAAGGAGGGCTTCGCGCACTCTGGACTGCAGGGAACCTGACCGAGAACACCTTCGATCGGAGCCTTCGAGCCAAGAAGAGGGCTTCGCCAACACCGCCTCCTTCGACCTGCGACCCTAAGAATCAGGAGGGCTTCGTTGAGTCGAACCGGGGGACGCACCCGCCTTCGATAACCAAGAACGAGTTAAGCATCATCAACAACACGTTGGAGGGCTTCGACACGTCGCACCTCA
>LAPY01004589.1:21196-36895 GCA_000970635.1 Eragrostis tef | reverse complement strand
TTGTGATCTTAATCCAGATTTCAGCAATTTGGTTGCATTCTTCTGTGTTCTTGCTTGTGTTCTTCGATTTGCAGGCAAGGATAAGCCTTCTCGGCGAGGTCAATCGTGCTTGCACGGTTGATAAACTTAGGAGACGTGGTGCTGCGATTGCGGGGTTTCGGATCTGTTGTTCGGAAGCCGGATCGACGTGTGTCAAGTCTCCACCAAATTGAGATTTATCAGAACCTTTCGGAAGATCGGGAACCCTAGTTCACATTAAGCAGTGTAACACTAGTCCATTGGAATTCTTTTTCCACGCCATTCAGGCACCCCAGCCGTCGGAACACACAGAGTCGACAAGAATTCAAGGCTGCACTATCTTCTCGCATCAAAACGCTCGTCACTTAAAGCAAACGAGCCACCAGAGTCCCTTCGTTACCTGTTTGATGGCACCCTATATAAGCACACGCGATGCGCAGCACTGTATTGCAAGTTCCTCCGATACCCCCCGTGACAACCCGTACGTCAGGCATGGTGTCCCCTGTCCGGAAGGAGGCGGAGGAGTCGATCAAGCGCGTCGTAGCCAGCTGAGAAGCTAGAAACAATGGAGGACTCAAAGATGTCCCCCTCGTCATCCCGGTCCCGGTGCCGAAGGCTACGGTGGTGAAGCCCGCCATGCTGGTCACGCCAAAGGTGCAGGATACCCAGCGCCGCATCGTGGCGTGCACCATGCGGCGCACGGACAAGATGCAGGGCCTGATGGACCACTACTACGACGTGCTGTCGCCGGCCGTCGCCGCGCGCGGCGAGGGGGCGTTTCGTGTTCGACGGGAGGAGGGTGAAAGGCGAGCACACGCCCGAGGACCTCAACATGGTGAGCGGGGACAGGGTCGACTTTTTCCTGGACCTCATGGCTGGCTGATCGATCGAGTGCCTGATCGACGAGGCGCGCCCGATCGCCTGATGACTTGCTACTGGCGCCGTCCGTATGGTTAAGATTTATATATCTGCGTTATGTTTCGTTTTGTTCTGAGCTCGATTGTTATGTAGCCAAGTTGGAGTTCCTGCAGGAGTATCATGCTACATCATCAAGTTACGTTTGGCATGTTAGGCCTGAATAATGCGCAGGTTTTGAAACATCGATCATACCTGCCGATGTATCCCTGGGCAGTCTTTAATGTGAATTCGATCCAATGTTTTTATGTACGAAGGGTCTGTCCCTCACTACTCGTGGCCTTGTGCGAACCCAACAAATTTCTATGCAACACGATGTGCGAACCCAACAAATTTCTATGCAACACGAGCTATGACAACCGGGGTTTTGAGCTTCTTAACTCACCTTTCTGCCGTCTACATACTACTCGGATGACTAGCTGCATGCATAACTTGATTCGATGTTCTTGCGTGACGAGAGTAAAGTACGAAAGACCAAAAAAAAAAAAAGTACGCTCCCGCTATTTTGCCCTGAGTACGTATATGATGCATGCATGAACGTGCGTTAGGAACGTGAACATGACCCGTGACCATGAACTATTTCGAAATGTTGAAAAAAAGTTATCTGCAACTATAGGCTGCAACATTTTTAAGTTTTTTTTTCTTTGAGCTGCAACTTTTTTTTTGTGATGAGCTCCAATGGCCATTGCGGTGCGGCGGGCTGCTTTATTAATTGGTAGGCTTATTAGGCTGTTCGTGAACCGAGTATCTCTCCAAAGAAATACATAGGGAGTCCTAACATCAGATGCAATGTTTGTGTCTGCGTAGTCATTTGAATTTAAATTCTGTGAATTTCTCATATTTTAATGTCACCGGTCTTTGCAGCTGAGATTCTCACAACAGGCATAAACGGGTTACAGCTGCCAAACGGGAAATTTTCGTCTGCATCCCCCTTCTAGGAGAATTCCAACCAAATAAACTCGGTGCACCCATTATAGTGGATAGCATCAAAAAATGACTCTCAACGGGAAGCAAGAAATTATGCTGGCTGTAGCACACCGGCGGTTTGCTCAGGTTTGCCGGCAAGCTTTGACGTTCAAGACCGGGCCTTCAGCCTTGGTTGCATTAAAATGTGCTGGGCCTTCACTTTTATTCCGAACAGGCCCGATCCAACTGCGTACCGCTCTTAAAATAACCCTGACGCTTTGCGGCGCGGCGTGTTCCGCCGCAGATGCAGCATAACACATCTTGTTACGATGAGCGCTAGTGGCTCTGGTGACGAGTCTTGGAAGAGGATATGGAGACTATGCGTTCCTCCTAAAGTCCGGGTATTCTGGCGATGGGTGGTTCATGAATTCCTCCCCGCAAGACATGTTTTAATCGAAGGCATATTGAGCCGATCGCCCACTATGAGGTATGTGGGGCGGAAGAGGAAACCATTAAGCATGTGCTAGTTGACTGTACAGTGGCTAATTCCTTTTAGGAGCTCACGAAAATAGCTGTCGGCGTCAAGTTGCTTGTTCTACATCCTGGCACTTGGGCGTGAGATCTGCTGTTTGATAGATGCTGCACGGACAAGTGCCATCATCACAGGAATATATGCGCTTTGGACCCTGAGGAACAAGCGAAGACACGAAGAAGTTTGGCCGGTGAAGCTTGCTGTTCAATGGCCTTACGATACGGCTTTTGATCTGTGGCAACTCTCTAGACCGAAGCAAAACCCATCACCGACAAAGGAATGGAAGATATGGCGACCTCCTGAGCCAGGATGGACTAAATGCAACGTGGATGGAGCGTTTGTGCCGGAACTGTGGCATGGAGCTGAGGGTGTTGTCCTACATGATCATCATGGAGCGTTTGGTGGTGCAGTGGCAAACTGATATGAAAATTGTATGGATGCGCTGCCCTCTGAAGCGCTAGCTTGCAGGGATGGTGCCATTTTGGCGAGGCAGGCTGGAGTCCAGAAAGTTTACATGGAGACGGACTGCCAAGAGCTGGTCAAGCTGTGGAATGCTAAAAGTGCTCGGCGCTCAAGTGTTATGTCTGTGCTGCGGCCTGCGGGAGATCAGGGAAATTAGCTCCTCATTTTCTTGTTTTACTCTGAATTATACTAGTAGAACCTGTCATACGGTAGCTCATAGTACTTTAGCTAAACAAGTCTCAGGTGAAGTGAGGACGGGGATGTGGCATGAACCCCCGGATTGCATCACTACCAAAGATTGTAATCCTGATGTTGGTTAAGGAATGAAATCTCCCTGAGTCGCAAAAAAAAAAAAACGATGAGCGCAGACTGTGCAATAGCTGATGGCTCGTTTGATCTTCTTCTATCGCTTGACGCTTCGACTCCTGCGCATTGTTGGCCGCTTTGAATCCCATCGGTTTCAGTACCGACGCATGCTGGCGGAGCAAACGAAAGGTCCAGTTCTGAAATAAATATGGTCGATCCGTCTTCTCCTTAATTCTGGTAATTGAGCTGAACCGTCAAACCGTGCATGCCGGAGTAAACACTATATAAGCACATGCTCTAGGTGTTGCAAAACATAACCTCAAATCTAGTACTCCTCTATATTCAAGAATACGACTAGAACCAGAGGCAGCTGGCTGAGAAGAACGAGGTCACGCATGTCCGCTCCGGCGGACAAGGCCTCCGCGCCAGTAATGGAGTTCGTCTCGCCCACGGTGCACGATGACAAAGGGCACGAGATCACCCGTACCATGCGACCAACTGACAAGCTGCGGGTCCAGATGGATTTCTACTACGACATGGTGACTACCGTTCCTCGCGGCACGGGCGTTTTCCTATACAAGAGGATGCGGGTGGAAGGTGATCACACACTGGCAGACTACGATATGAGATACGGCGTTTGGATCGATTTTTTTTCAGAGATGAAGCCGGACATCTTTGTCACACTGACGGTGCATGATGATGAAGGGCGAAAGGTCACCAGCACCATGAGAAGAAGCGACGAAATGCAAGTTTTGATGGATTTCTACTGTTCGACGGTGTCATGTACGCGTGACAAAGGGGTTTTCATGTACGGCGGTAAGGAGCTGATGACGTTCCAGACGCCGGAAGACTTGAACATGAAAGATAATGATCGAATTGATTTTCTTTCCAAGCCCGAGACGAGCATGGTTACATTGACTCTGGTAGATTCTGAGGCGCGCCGGATCGTCCACACCATTCGCAGTAACGACGAGCTGCAGGTTTTGATGGATTTATACTACTCCACGGTGCCTATTGTCGAATGTGACGGCGGGTCGTTCATGTATGCCGGCCGGCTGATTGAAACCTACAAAACTCCGATGGAGCTTGGGATGGAGGATGGGCACGAAATCCACTTGGTCGGCCGCCGAGCCCAGTAAAGTTCATTAGTTAGACGTGTTCGAGTGGTACCTATATATTAGTGCGAAGTATATTGATCGATGGATATACCCATCGTCTAGTATTGTTACCACTATATAGTTGATTTTCTGTTAGTGGTTGCTAAATATATATGGTTCAGCTTATGTGCCAATTAATGGTGTCTCTTTCAAGTCTATTCTATGGACTATATCCTTGTGGTTACTTGATTTGTATTAGGCAACTTTTACGGTACCTAAAAATAATTGTGGACCGTCTATTCTAACTAGATTGATAATCTTTTACCTCTTGGGAGGTAATAGATCTCCATAATCAAATAAAGTTTTATTTCTGAAGTTGTTAGGATTTCATGAAATGGAGATCATATGCATGTTAGTTGTTGGAACATGATTTTTCCCGTAATACAGAAAATTAAATCTGACACGTGTTGAGGTCCACATGGACTACGATTGGTGCAACTCACCTCAAACTTCGTTCTTTTTTCATGTCATAGAAAAACGATTCGTGGCTGATACGTGTTGCTTTTTACGGTACATGTCATTACCAAAACATTCAGAGTCAGAATTTTTTGCTCCCGGTAGCAGCAGCTTGCATCTTGTTGTTAGGTTGAGAAAAAACGTGACAGATCGTATGTCCGGCACTTGAACGTGTGTGTGTTCTCTAGTGCATGCATCTCCGGAGATGACTCCGCATTAATCGGCCAAGCCTTCGTTACCCCAGCGGAAGAATCGGAAGCCTGCGGCGCGAGCGGAGGCTATGTATCCGTTATTTGTTTTTTTTTTCCTATTCTATTTCCTAAAGCTTAGATTCGTTTTCACCTTTTACCTCTTAAGAGGTCATTTGGGTACCGTAACTATTTGGGTGTACGCATTTTTCTTTTTCTTTCTGGTCACACAAGAAGCCACAGACACCTACACGCGCACAACACATGTGGTGCTCTCGTATCTTACGCACAAGGGGCACCAAATCGCACTTGCTGCGATCCCAACGAAAACCTCAATTCAACCAAAAGAACCACGCATGAGGATGTCAGCTCCGTAATGTGAGCAACTCCAAGAAATTAGATAAAATACATTCTAAAATCTTTGACTTTAGTTAGTTTTTAAAATAAAACATATCTAAAAAGGTTTGAGTAAACCAACAAATGCTCTAAACCACCGAGGGCCGGCGGAAAAAGGAATACAGAGTGAAGTTTTCTAGCTAAATATTGCTAACTAGAAAAGTAGAAGAGTTAGTTATTTTAGAGAGAGACTTGAAAAGACTGTTGGTGAGCTATTTTTGATAGTACTAGTTATATTTTAGAGAGAAAATATATTTTATCTAACCTATCGGAGTTCAACAGCTCTGCTCAGGAAGGGTCAAGTTTCTCCATCGAAATTCAAAACTCGGCTAGTCTGCTACAAGGCACCATCACTGGCTCTCCCCTATAATCCCGAGCCAACGACGCAGGTTTCCCTTACCCCGCAGAGAAACTAAAAAAAAAAGAAATAGGGTCGTTGATAACCCAAACTCGATGGCTAACAACCGAGTCGGAGAAGGATCGGGCCGCGCGTATAATAAAATCCGGCCGTTCAAAACCAACAAGAGGCCAAACTGTATTTTCTGCGACAGAGAAGTATTGGTTGAGGGACCGGCTGTTTAAGCGGATAAGGAAAGAAAGCGCACGGTGTTTAGCGTGCGCGCGCGCGGAACAAGGTTTTCGAGAGAGAAGAGAGGCAGGTCCGGCACTTGAACGTGTGTGTGTTCTCTAGTGCATGCATCTCTGGAGATGACTCCGCATTAATCGGCCAAGCCTTCGTTACCCCAGCGGAAGAATCGGAAGCCTGCGGCGCGAGCGGAGGCTATGTATCCGTTATTTGTTTTTTTTTTCCTATTCTATTTCCTAAAGCTTAGATTCGTTTTCACCTTTTACCTCTTAAGAGGTCATTTGGGTACCGTAACTATTTGGGTGTACGCATTTTTCTTTTTCTTTCTGGTCACACAAGAAGCCACAGACACCTACACGCGCACAACACATGTGGTGCTCTCGTATCTTACGCACAAGGGGCACCAAATCGCACTTGCTGCGATCCCAACGAAAACCTCAATTCAACCAAAAGAACCACGCATGAGGATGTCAGCTCCGTAATGTGAGCAACTCCAAGAAATTAGATAAAATACATTCTAAAATCTTTGACTTTAGTTAGTTTTTAAAATAAAACATATCTAAAAAGGTTTGAGTAAACCAACAAATGCTCTAAACCACCGAGGGCCGGCGGAAAAAGGAATACAGAGTGAAGTTTTCTAGCTAAATATTGCTAACTAGAAAAGTAGAAGAGTTAGTTATTTTAGAGAGAGACTTGAAAAGACTGTTGGTGAGCTATTTTTGATAGTACTAGTTATATTTTAGAGAGAAAATATATTTTATCTAACCTATCGGAGTTCAACAGCTCTGCTCAGGAAGGGTCAAGTTTCTCCATCGAAATTCAAAACTCGGCTAGTCTGCTACAAGGCACCATCACTGGCTCTCCCCTATAATCCCGAGCCAACGACGCAGGTTTCCCTTACCCCGCAGAGAAACTAAAAAAAAAAGAAATAGGGTCGTTGATAACCCAAACTCGATGGCTAACAACCGAGTCGGAGAAGGATCGGGCCGCGCGTATAATAAAATCCGGCCGTTCAAAACCAACAAGAGGCCAAACTGTATTTTCTGCGACAGAGAAGTATTGGTTGAGGGACCGGCTGTTTAAGCGGATAAGGAAAGAAAGCGCACGGTGTTTAGCGTGCGCGCGCGCGGAACAAGGTTTTCGAGAGAGAAGAGAGGCAGCGAAGCTACGGCTTCCGGGGGCATGGCGACGATGCGATCGGCGTTCATGAGGCTCTGCCGCCGTAGCTTTGCCAACTATCATTCTTTGGCAGCCGCGTCTGTGGTGGAAAGAGGACTGGGGAAGCCGCTTCTTCCGCCACTCCGCCCCGCCGTGCCAAGGATGCCGCCGTTGCCGTCCCAGGTGAGGACTGAGGAGACATTGCCTTTCAGGTTTTTCAAATATGGGCTATGGAATGGAGGAAACGTATGTGAGACCAACCCTCAAATCAGACCAAACAACACTTCAACGGGCTCTTTTGTTTCGTAGAATAAACCAAAATCTTCTCGGATTTGTTTGGGTTACGTGGGAGTTTGGTAGTTGTAAGGTGATTGTGGCTCTCTCAAGATCATCTTGATTTTTTAAGTACTTTTTACTCCTCAAACCCAGCACATTTCTGAACTACCTATCCTCACGAGGCAAAAAAGACTCACCTCAAACTCTTGCTTTACTTTTCGAGAGTGGCCTACATTAGCCTATACAATGCAAGATATTTTGCTAGAGATTCTAAACAAATTACCCATTGTCCACAGATAGTGTCACATTAAGTTTGTTTACTCTAGAGGGGATTGTATCTCTGTACTACAGTAAATTATGCCACGGCTGAATTTGTTGTTTTACATTGGGTTTTTCTGCTGTCTTGATCTCTTTTCAGATTACATTTTCTTCATCTATTCTGCATTTCATTGAACATTTAGTTGCAAACAGTGCTGTGGTTCTTCTGATATTTATGGAACCCATTGTTATTTACACATTTGCCTATGACAAATTCCACCGATGGGCAGAGTTGTCTCTGTCGGGACTCTGGTCACTCCGATAGCTCAGCCTTGATGCAAGAATACTGTTCCAGATATGTTTAAACATCCAATCAAATCCATTGATTTTCCATTCTTTCAAAATCTAACAAATATGTATATTGTACAGCTAAAATGTCATGACCAAAAATAGTGCAAGGTTGTATAGATAAGTATCTTGATTTACAAAGTTTAGTATACTGAACACTTCTATATGTGGTCTCCTGTTTCCTTACTATTATTTCATACACCAGCTGCTGAAGCAAATGCAATTGATTATTTGTTCCTAATCCACCTTCTTGTTATATACTCTTTACATCGTATTTTACATGATGCAGTTGCAGGGCTGGCAACGTTTCTCAACTGAAGGTATGAAGTGGGCAGGCCTAAAGAATCCCCTTTTGAGGACGCACAAAGCTGAGAGTGATGCTTATATGTGGTTGCAAAGGTGAGTGCACAATAATAAGATGCAGCGCTGTAGGGTGTTTTATTACAGCCAAGGAACCATGTTTGATTTCTGTTTATTTCTACTAATTCAATAAAATCAATTGATACGATGGTTGCAAACTGATTTATATATTCAAACAAATTTCAATCACATCGTGTTATGCAAGAAGTTGTGAACTTAATGAAGTTAACCAATATTTGAAGAGGGCTGTGGTAATCATTATGGTTTACAGACTAATCTGTTCATTATTGTGTTAAGTAGTACTCCTTCCTAGCACTAATTTTTAGTTCTGAATATTTATAGTCATTTTACCCAAAAACACTAATACATAAGGTGCATCCTTTTTGTTTCTTTCCCTTTTGACAGGTCTAGCGATAGTGTGAAGAATTTCATAAAAGAAGAACCTATCACTGTGTTTGTTGTAATTGGTTGGATGGCATCGCTGTGTTATATCGCGTGGATTTCTCGGGCCATCCACCTTAACTCCTTGGACAGCAGTGCTCGTGCTGGCAAATATCGTGAGTCCAGTGCAGAGAATTTTCCGTACTTTATGTTGCCAGCCTTTCGGACCGTCAATGCCTTTGGCAGTGGCTACAGAAAGAGAAAGGCCAAAGCAGATGACGAATAGACCATCAAGTAGGCTTCATTACATGCTTAGTTGGTCTGTAATCTATTATCCTAATAGTCTCTCTAGTACTATATAATTCCAGTAATTCGTGTAGATCTTAATTTATCAGGATTTATATTATGGCATGTTAGGCATATTTGTTACGACAGTATTTATGGTGAATTGTAGCAGTAGCAGTAAGACATTCTCCTATAATATCTATGGTGGTTTGTTAGCATTTATATATTCTCACTTGCTGATGATATCTCTTGTTATACTGTCATGTTTGTTGGAAAAGTGGATCTATTTATCTTACCGTATTGTTGAGTTGCGGCAATGAGGTGTCAAGCGAGGTTGCTGCGCAGAGTATTATAAAGTTAAGTGAGGTGTTTACCAAGTGATTTTTGCATTGTTGCTGGCTGCACGGCTGTGCTCTTAAAACGGAAGGCCAGGAAGATGTTCCGTGCAAGATGGGGTCTGATGTGCTTATCGTCCATGACGGGAAGGTGACCGGTGTTTCAAGAACAAATTGGTCAGTCAGTTCTCTCAGCTCGCCCCATGCGTGGTTGTAGGTAGATTGCCTGGTGGTGTCGCCGCAGGTCGTTGTCTGTTTTAATGCGGTAATGGTCAACAAGATTCAGCCGATTTGTTTCGATGAGTGCCACGCGACAATGAACAGATTGATGGTAAAAATCCATTAGTCACCTGCGTGAAAGTTATGCGCGCCGTGCCTGCTGCTGCCGGCCGTCGATCCAGCATCGCCATTGACTGCTATGGCGAGAGAGCATTGAGCCGGACGGTCGGACGGAGCAGAGCAGAGCACTGCGGAGACCACGAACTTCGTGTGGGCGGGCTGCCTCGTGCGAAGAGTTTGGAGTCTGGTGGATCCCAAAATGAGGCCTCAAAACTTGATTCGAGTCCGTCTGATGACTAGCTCCATAGAACCCGGCCCGGTAGTTACTAGCACGGCACAGGGCGCTCGACCCACGAACGCAGCGAAGAGAAGAGAGTGAGTGAGTGGTGCCGCTCCACACGGCCCACGACCAACTGCCGCAACCGGCCGCGACCCGCGAGTGCCTGCGTGGCCTGACCCCTCTCTCCACGGATTAGTGCATTGTTTAGCGCCAAGGAATCTCATCTCCCTGGCTTCCTCATCACTGATTGCGGCTGCGTGCCCAGTCACGGCCACCAAACGAAGCCATCTTTTTTGTATCCTTACCAAGTTGCGGCGCTAAACAATGCAATAATCGGCGGGATCCTCAGAAAAGCGTCCTGGCCTGATCTGCCGATCTACCTGGACGAATAATCGAGCTAACCAATCTTGGAACCGAAGGCCCAGCATCAGCACCAGCACCAGCACCAGCAGCAGAGTGAGGGCGCTGTCATCCTGTCGCCGCGCGCATTGGCTGGCTGGCTGGCTGGCACGCCTCACTGTCAGCTGTACTGCACTCTCACTGCCACTGATCGCTCAAGCTGCTTGTGCCGCAAGCAGCCGCGCGTCCCTGGATTAAAAAAATTCGTCCCTCCAGCGTGGCACGCCCAACGAACGATTCGTCCTCCCGTCGATTTGACTGCTCCCGACCGTCTCCTGACGAGATGATTGTAATGTTCGAAAAAACGAGATGATTGTAGATTGACTGATCAGGCCGGTAAGATTCTAGCCAACGTCTTCCACGGGCCACCTGCCGAGACCATTTGCCTTTCCTATCTGCTGATGATCAATCAGGCCGGTAAGCTTCGGTCGATCCCCGGCGGCTGTCTGTCTCGCGGCTGTGTTCGCTGGCGACCTCCCACCGGCCGCCGCGCCATGATACGATTCGGGCCACGGATGTCGGTCAGGTTCGTGGTCGCCGGTAAGAAGTAAAAGCTCGGGGGAGTCGTAAACTAATCCAGCCGGGACCCAACCGACGTGGTGGGTGGTCGCAATCCGCGCGCGCCGGCCGGCCGGGGTCCCCGTGAAACTGCCCCGCCTCCTTTGCGAGCGAAAATATCTGCAGGGCATCGTCCAGCTCCCTCTCCAGCAGAGCAGGGACGGATCGGCTGCGGCGAGCGGTTTCGCTACACCCCTCCTTGTGCTGTGTAGGCTTGTGGCCTAGCCGGTGCCCTGCCGCGAGGACGGGACGACGACGACTTTTGGATGGTTTTGCAGGCTCGATCGGCAAATTCGAATGGCGAGCACCGAGGATATTAATCGAAGCTCCGAACCGGTCAAAGTTTGCAGATTTGAAACCTAACGGAAACAACCGTACAACACGGTAAAACGGGCACCGTCCCCGCCGCCGTCGTTGCAACCTTGCAAGTGCGAGAGAACGCTCTAGGCGGGCGAATCCAACGGTGCCGGCCGCGCTGGCGTCTGCACATGACACAGCTCATCTGCGCGGCACCCACGTGCCGGCGCTGGCCTGACACCTTGGCGCATGGGCGTCGGGCGCCCACCACCACCACGGCCAGCCAACCCAAGCAGCCAAGCTTCCCGTTGCTACTCCTGGGCTCCTGGCTCACTCACGGCTGCACCCGGTCTTCGTGGAACAAAAGACACGGCCAGCAACGGACGCGCTAGGCTAGTACTCCATCAGGTAACTCGGAGCAGGATTTTGTCGCGCTAGACCGGCGCGGCGCAGAGTTTAGATTGGTGCACGGTCTAGGATGTGGCCCCAGCTCGGGAGATCGATCGGGGATTGGCGGCGTTCATGCACGGCCCGTGTGGCGCCTACCGTGGACCTCCTGCTATGCACACCAAGGCATGGTAGATGTTCAATGCACTGTCCCCACTATATTACTGCTAGGTGCAATGAAAAGGGTGGGATGTGGTGGTAGTAGTAGTATATATATAAAAAAAATACAATCCTAGTTTTAAAAAAATGACTTCAACCTCATGTAGTACAAGCATAGGTTGATGAATGTGACACTAGGAGCTAGCTATGTGTAGTCATATTGTGGTGTTATATTGAAAACTTTTCTTTTCAAGATGACACTTAAAAATATTGTAAAACTTATTAGGAGTTCTTACTTTGGAAGTGGCACATCACTTTTTGTTACACCTTAAGGTATATAAGCATGACTTTTAAGTGCATTTTGGGGCGTCTACATTGTGGATGTTTCTACATGTTTCCAAAATAATACTGGTGGTGAGGTTTTCAAAGGAAGCATGTTTAATTTATTCTTTTAAAAAGTGACCGCTTATGTTGTCCTCGGAGATTCTTACTTCCATTGTTTTTCTTTTTCTGGATTCTCCAATCTTTTGTTAATATTTTTTTTACCATATTTCAAGCTTTTTAACAAGGATATCCTTACGTATTTTCAAAAAAAAAAACAAAGATACCTTTACAGATACTTACTTGTATTATTACGATTTCACTGCTAAAGTTGCATGTGGTTACATTTACACCTAGTTAAACTATGTCAATTTTGTTTTCCTTCGTGATAGTTTTCTCCTTTTTGTGTAAGGCAATTTCCTTATGGGATTGGATACGGAATTTTAGTTTAGCTCATTTAACACTTCTAACTCTGTACTAGTTTGGTAGGGACATGGCTTCCCCGAGCTTTTGGTTAATTGGTAAATTAACCCTTTTTAGTAAAGCTGAGGCACTAAACATTTAGCAAAATGACGTGGGGAGATAGGAAGTGCTTTCGATTTATTGGTTTACAAAATTGATTTTTGCAAACGACTTGTAGGGCGTTCTAGGCTGTAGCAACTTTTCGTACTGCTTCAGTCCAAAGACAGGGGAAGAGCTCCAACTTGAAAGGGCCTTGGTTAATTCTTAATTGATGTTGTTGTACCTTCAAAAAAAATTGATGTTGAGAGTTTGTCAATGTAGCAGTTTCGTCCCATTTTCATGTACGTTTGGCACATTACTCTTCTCACACCGGTTTCCTTTACGTGCCAGTTGCCACCATCACCGTTAACGGACGGGACGGGGCACGCAGCGGCCGGCTCACGTGAACCACGCCCACCTAAAAGCAGCCGCTACTTCACCCAGAACGGAAACCACCCCCGGTTCACCGCCATCCCTCGCTCCCTCTTTCTCTCTCCTCCGCGCCCTCTTTTATCTCCCGATCTCACACATTTTGGAAAGGAGAGAGAAAAGAGGCCATCTCTTGCGCAACCCCCAAGGAAGTAAACCGCTGCGAGGCGAGGCGAGGAGCGCGGAGAAGAAGGAAGCGGCGGCGCAGCGAACACGATGAGAGAGATCATCAGCATCCACATCGGGCAGGCCGGGATCCAGGTCGGCAACGCCTGCTGGGAGCTCTACTGCCTCGAGCACGGCATCGAGCCCGATGGCACCATGCCCAGGTGAGAACGCGGTCTCGTGCTCCCACCCCCCTCGTGCGTGCCGCCGCCGCCGCCGCGGGATCTAGGGTGCGCGGCGGCGTTGGCGGCTTGGGTCGCCTCTGAATTCTCCCGTGTCCGTTGCATTTCCCCGGTTTCCGCAGAGAATTTCGATTCGGCGGAGCGGACGAGATGGGGTGTGGTGTAGATTGGATGGGGGCCGTCCGTGTCAGTTCCGTAACTTTTGTTCCTTTCCCGTTGTACTTCGCGTTTGGTCTCTGCGATGGGGCTTCGGGTGGGATCTGTTTTGGTTGGTACATTTCGCTGCTGGTTGTTAGGAGATGGCGAGATGCAGCGTTTCCTGTTTAAGAATTCGCCCTAGCCGTTTTGAATTAATTATCCTTTTGATTGTTGAGAGATGGGAACGAATGGGCGAGGAAATGCGTTAGTTTTTGTGAGAGGAGCGCACGTTTGCGCGTGTTCTGGTTACAACTGGGAGACAAATCTGGGTTTCCAGTTCTGTAAGATGCTGGATCTGAAGAACTGAATCTGTGGGGATGCTTGGCAATAAATAATGCTAGTACTGAAGCGCTCTCAATGTCAGACTTAGCAGTTAGCACGGATCCCATGGATTAAAGATTTTTGTGTCCGGTTTTAGAATTGGCATGTGATGTGTAATCTTTTAGTGCCATAAAAAAATGCTCTGTACCCTGCTTGAGAATACAAAACCGTCGTTGGGGTCTTGAGGAGGCAGGTTTCGTAGGCTGTAAATTACCTTTTAGCGCATATGCCAATGGTTACTCATTACTTGGTTAGTGTTCTTCCTAATGATTTTTTAACACTATTGTTTGGTTTGTGATCTGCAGTGATACCTCGGTTGGCGTCGCACATGATGCGTTCAACACCTTCTTCAGCGAGACCGGTTCTGGCAAGCACGTGCCGAGGGCCATCTTCGTCGACCTTGAGCCCACGGTCATCGATGAGGTCCGCACTGGCTCGTACCGCCAGCTCTTCCACCCTGAGCAGCTCATCTCTGGGAAGGAGGATGCGGCTAACAACTTTGCCCGTGGCCATTACACTGGTAATTCAGCTTGTCTCTGTGAATGCTTACTGTAGTGTTGCTTAGGTTGAGGATATGTCAAAATTCTGATTATGCTTGTGAAAATGCAGTTGGAAAGGAAATTGTAGATCTGTGCCTGGACCGTGTGCGCAAGTTGGCAGACAATTGCACTGGGCTGCAGGGATTCTTGGTGTTCAACGCTGTTGGTGGTGGTACTGGCTCTGGACTTGGTTCGCTGCTGTTGGAGCGTCTGTCAGTTGATTATGGCAAGAAGTCTAAGCTTGGTTTCACCATCTATCCGTCACCTCAGGTATGAAGATTGAAGATTCTTATCTTAACAACATAGTATCCTTTGATTAATGTGGGAAAAAGATATACATAGGCTATTATGTGTAATGTTCCTTCCTTGTGGTGATTGGCTGAAGTAGCATAGAAATTAGAAGAAAATGCACGAATCAGTTCTTCAATCTCTTTCAGACATTTTATGTATGTTTTGACAGTAGAACTGTATAAGTGCTGGTACTTAGTGTAGATTAATTTATTAGAGAGCCCCCATGATACTAGGATCATGTATCTGGCAGCACTGTTCTTGCTCTGAATGGCAACTGTAGATATTGACCGTTGGGTCAGCCTGGCATTTTCGGGCAACGCGTCTGTTCTGACTGGTGACAGTCTTCCTGTATGTGGTTAAGACCGTGATTAGTACAAATATTCTGATCTTAGCAGCCTCTTTTGTGAACCTTCATAATCATCTTTATGAATGTCTGTAAATGTTGCGCTGCACAAGCGAACATTATTCTATAATGCTTTATCCTCCTGTAATGTCCATGTGATGTGGGCCATTCAGCTTGTTCATTTGAGTAGGTTGTCTGCATCTTAGTTGTTGAGGGGACAATGTTGGTAGGGATGTTGTTCGGTAATTTTCAGATCAGTCCTTCATCTTTTAATCGAGTGCCACTCTGGATTGCAGGTGTCAACAGCTGTTGTAGAGCCATACAACAGTGTCCTCTCCACCCACTCCCTGCTTGAGCACACTGATGTCGCAGTCCTCCTTGACAACGAGGCCATCTATGACATATGCCGGAGGTCCCTTGACATCGAGAGGCCAACCTATACCAACTTGAACAGGCTGATCTCACAGATCATCTCTTCCCTTACCACCTCCCTGAGGTTTGATGGTGCTATCAATGTGGATGTTACTGAGTTCCAGACCAACCTCGTTCCATACCCACGTATCCATTTCATGCTTTCATCATATGCGCCTGTGATCTCTGCCGAGAAGGCTTACCATGAGCAGCTCTCAGTTCCTGAAATTACCAATGCTGTCTTTGAGCCCTCAAGCATGATGGCCAAGTGTGACCCAAGGCACGGGAAATACATGGCTTGCTGCTTGATGTACAG
>LAPY01004589.1:0-18985 GCA_000970635.1 Eragrostis tef | reverse complement strand
TCATCAATGGTTGATTGGCTAGCTAACTAATTTATGCTTCCACCTCATAGGTGCCCTACTGGATTCAAGTGTGGCATCAACTACCAGCCACCCTCTGTTGTCCCAGGAGGTGACCTGGCGAAGGTCCAGCGTGCTGTGTGCATGATCAGTAACAACACTGCTGTTGCTGAGGTGTTCTCGCGCATTGACCACAAGTTCGACTTGATGTATGCCAAGCGTGCATTCGTGCATTGGTATGTTGGTGAGGGTATGGAGGAAGGTGAATTCTCCGAAGCCCGTGAGGACTTGGCTGCTCTTGAGAAGGACTATGAGGAAGTCGGCGCAGAGGGCGCAGATGATGAGGGCGACGAGGGAGAAGACTACTGAGTAGGTGGTTAATAAGTAGTTGCTGGTTGTTCAGTACCCTGTATGGTTCCATCCCATTTCGTACTGCTGCTGTGTGTGATTCCATTTTGTATTATGTGCTAAATTGTTCTTAGCCCCCTGTTGGTCATGATTGTTCATATCGTCTCTGTTTTGGTTTACAATGCTATTCTGAGCTTAATGCTGGATTTGAAGTATTCTACGGTCGCTGATGCATTGGGCCTTGAAAATATGATACTCCCTCCGTTCTTTTTTATATGACGCCGTTGACTTTTTTGGTTACCTTGACCCTTCGTTTTATCTATAAATATTTGTATAAATAGCTAAGTGTATAAGTTAGCTTGAAAGCGCTTTTGATGATGAATCCAATGATATTCATTTCACATTCAAAAAGTAATTATTCAAGTTTATATTGTTGGTCAAAGTTTAACGAAAAAGTTAACGGTGTCATATAAAAAAGAACGGAGGGAGTAGTTTTTTGTTGTGGTAGTTTCGGGACATGGAACAACATGATGGTATCACGGCATCCTGTCGCAGGGTTGCTTTTAGCTTTGCTTAACTGTGAGATCGCTGAACATGAGTCAAAGGCAGCGTGCTGTTGCTTCCAGATTTGATGCTTATGCCATTACTCGTCAGGGTATTTGAGCTGGCTTACATCGGTTCGATAATTCAGGTATGCTAAAATCACTTGCCAGCAGGTGCAATAGCACGTGGACAGGATATGATGGCATGTGGAGATCGTCATGCTCGTTTGGCACATACCGCAGCGTTGGCTGGACGTATTCCTCTGCTTTGTCCAGACGTGATGTTGCCCAGCTACCTGCGTGACAAGTGACAACTTTGGAGTTGTAAGTGTTTCTGATCTGTGCACAAGAACCGGGCGACCTGGCGCCAGTTGATGTGTGTTGGTTGGTAGGTCCAGATCAGGAATTGCAATGCCTTGTTCAGGCCTTCAGGGATTAGAACTGGGGCCGGTCCAGATCAGGAGTAGCTTGTAACTGTGCATGTGGGTGCGTGCTAACATTTTCTTATGCGACGTCAGTTATGGTAGTTTAAGGCTCGTAATATGCTTCGCCAGCAGCGGTTACGACACCGCGGGTGTCCAAAGAACGTAATCATCTGAAATTGAAGCTGGATTCATCTGTATCTTGTTAATTAAATTCGCGAGAGAATGAGCCTTTGGTGGAAGTATCCTGCCAGCCCCTTCTCAGGAGTCGGGATGATGATGTTTTGTCTGAGCGCACGAGCGTCAGTCTGGAATCTCATACTCTCATATGCAGGAGCAAACATCCTGATCAATTGCTCTGCGATGAATTCACGGTTAGCAGACTCAGTTGGGACAGCGCCCTCTATCTGAATGATCAATAGACGAGACTAGGGGTGTAAATTGGTGACTCTTAGGGTTTTCTTTTTGAAAGAAGTGACTCTTAGGGTCGCCTCCGACTTCATTTGATTAAATTAAAGAAGGTCGGAGGTTACCTTAAGGGTCACCTATTTACATCCCCAGACGAGACATTCCGTAGATCTAGCGTCTGACTCCATTTTTGTGAGGACTGCGACGTGAATTATCTGCCGCTATTGTCTTTCACCAGCGTGCAACTTCTGTTTTTTTTTCTTTTGATAATTCGCGTGCAACTTCTGTTAATCTCATGATATATGTGCCGTGGCCAAAAACATCACATATCTGTGACGAGTCAAACTTTATCTTTGCTTCGGTTGAAAGCACAAGCCGTCATTGAAGTAACCTCGCATAGTCGCATGTTCACTAGTCACTACTGAATATGAACCACAGTTACCACGCAATACGGGCCGTATTCACATAAACTTGCCTTTGCATGCAGTTGCTCTTAGCGCAGCTTACATCAACCCAAAAAAAAAAACCTCCGAAGGCTACATCTTACATTCTTACTGTTACTTTTATCAATGTATTTTTTTATCGATTTCGTGTCATCAATACGAGAGTATGAGATTGCAGACTGATTTGGCACAAGTGTTTAGTCAGATTTAGACATGCGTGTGTTTTGTTTAGCCAGATTTAGAAATGCGTGGTGGAATGTTCATTCCCAAAGAAGCAGATCGCGACTCGCGAGCGAGCACTTGAAGTAGCCTACGACAATTGGGCCGGTCTGACATAAAACAATGATCATGACTTTCGGCCTGCTTAACGAAGCCAAGTGGGCTGCAAAACCCAGCTGAACTGAAACTGGCCAGCACGAATGCACGATGGCGTTTCCCGCGCTAGCTTAGGGCGCGTCTCTCCAATAAAAACTTTATAAAAGGGTAATACACCCGGTACCTCAAAATCAGCTGGCACGGCGCACCAACATTCAGCGACTGTTCCTTTGTCATCTTCACCACCTGATGCTGCTGCTTGTCTAGATCCCAGAATATACTCTGCGTGTCCGGGAGCACTGCATCCTATTGCTCTACCTGCTCCTCGGTTTGTCCTGACATGCACGTTTGTTTGTGCCGGTGTCGTGAGCACTAGCAACGGCCCTGCGCTCGTGGAGCTCAACCATCATCTAAGCTGCAACTTGCAACCGAACCAATAATAACCTTCGCGGTGGATTGTGGTTTGTCGCTCCGTTGGACGGGCCTGATTCGTCATTCTTGTTGGGAGTGAAATATGATTGGGAGGCAAACAACTTACTCCAGTTGCTTGTTGGTGGCTCAAACCGCCTAAACTTAATATTCCTCGGACAAAAAAGGCGCAAAGTTTTGACCGCCAATCTTTGCGTGCGTCTACTACGATTGCCAACAGCGAAGATTTTGTCATTGGGTAAACGCCGGTCCGAACATTTCCCGCGGGGTCACGTTCAAATCTGAACCTTGATCTATCAAACCCCCAGCTTAATTATATGTGAAAAACTTCTCCAACATTGTCGATAAGAGCAGTATAAAAGAATAATTAAAAGAGCTAAAGATTCTTCGTATATATTATATTTGTGTTGAGTTGGAGGGGAGAGGAGAGGAGAGAAGAAGCATGCTGCAGATTTATAGCTTAGCTTATGCACAGGTTGCAATAAATTTGATGGCCGAGCAGGATGAGTTATGTATTGATAGTTTAGTATGACTTAGCTAAAATATTATACTAGGTGTACTGTTATTAGTTGATGTAGATGGTGTGTCAATAACATTAATTAAACCCTTATTGGCTCTCCTTCGAAAAAAAAAACTTATTGGCTCCATTATTAACCATGCTCTAACCATAACAAACTCATATAAATCCTGATACTCGCCGTTGTCCCCGTCACCTACATGCTTCCATTTGGCGATCCTGCCATTTCTGATTTCCGAGCCTCCTCTACCCCCATCGTCGATTTGTAGTACACTCGTTGACTTCCCCAATAAGTTGGATCCACTTTTACAGCCATGAGCCACTTAGGATAAATGAAAATTAGCCTTTTCTTTTTCCAGATAAGCTCTCCCTCCGATCTCTTTTTAATGATGTTATTAAGGTTATTTTAAGCTCAGAAAAATTATAAGTTTTATCGAATGTCATCAGTTTAACTGAAGGGAGTAGGTGCAAACTGAACAGCACAAGTTATGGGAAATACAAGAAACTATCATTTTGACATCAGAGTTGAATCCAGAGATCAGATTAGAACACTAAACGGATCGAGCTAGGGTTTACATATTGACAGTGCAGTGTCTTAGGATTGCTTTCCTGGACCATCCCGAAAATTGATTTCACAATGATTCGCTTTGTCATAGCGCAAATTTCAAGCAGTTTGGGACAAAAACACAATGCATCCACTGACTGCAATGAGTTGAACCATCGGTCATCTTCCTCTACAACCGCGCACACGCACATACAGATTTCCTCCCCGGCAACGGCCAACATCGATCCAGGAGCCAGGAGGCGATCGAAACGAGCAAGAACTGAGCGACACGCACGATGTCAGCTAGGCTGCCTGGCTAGCTAGTGGCAGAGCGGCGAGAGATCCCAGAGCGAGTCGCAGGCGGACGCGTCGAACACCCGGTCGAAGTACTCCTGCAGGCCGTTCATGGCGTACAGGGACGCCGAGATGCGCCGCTCCACCTTGATCCGCTCGAACTCCGCCATCTCCCCGGCCGGCGCCGGCGCGGCCCTCGGCTGCTCCGGCGCGGGCGCCGCAGCCGGGACGGCGCTATCGACGGCGGCGGGGAAGCAGCCGTCCAGCGCCGGGAACTGGCCGAACGCCGAGTCGAACATCCATGAATCGAACTCCTCGGCGGCCATGGGGGCGAAGTCCGGCCTGTACACCTCGCCGGCGTCCATCTCGCCGCCGACGTGCTTCACGGCGTCGTCGCAACTGCTGCTGCTGCTGCTTGCGCCACCACAAGCACTATTACTATCACTATTGCTATAATTGCTCGCGGCCGGGGCAGCAGGGGAGCTCGGCGCCTTGTGCTTGGAGGCGCCGGCAGAGGCCGCCGCGGCGGACTTGGCCTTGGCCTTCTTGACCTTCTTGTGGTGGAGGAGGCCGCGGATGCGGACGGCGAGCGGGCAGTCGGGGGAGATGCGCGGCGCGAAGTTGGTGCGCGTGTCGGCGCCGCGGAGGAGGCGCGCGGCCTCGTCGTAGGCCTTGGCCGCAGCCTCGGCGGTCTCGAAGGTGCCGAGCCACATGCGGATCTTCTGCGTGGTGTCCTTGATCTCGGCCACCCACCGCCCCGACGGCCGCTGCCGGACGCCGACGAACTTGCTGTGGTTGTTGCTGCCCTTCTTCCGGCCGCGCGGCTTGCCGGGCTGCTTGTTGGCCTGCGCGGCGGCCTCCTGCTGGTAGTAGTAGTAGTAGCTGTAGTCCTCCACCTGGAACGGAACTGGTGGCTGGACCTGGAAGTGGAGCTCCATGAGAGCTTAATTTCTTGGATTGTGGAGTTGGTTGCAGATGCAAGAGAGGAGAGGTGAAGACAGGTGTCAAGTGTTTGCTCTGTGGGGGTGAGGCTCTGGCAAAGGGGACATTTATAGAGGAATTAGGGTTGCAGGGTGACTGTAAAGGCGTCATTTGTGCCTGTGGGGTTACTTTCTGGGGCTGGTCAAATCCTGGACTCCCGGTCTTTTTCCTAAGACATGTCATGTATGTTTGTCAGTTATATGTGTTCATTCATATACATGTAAATGGATGTGAATGTTTGGAGATAAGGCATCTTAATTGTTGGGATCTTTTTGTCTTCCAGTTTCTTTTGCGGTTTTGCCTCATCTATTGTCAGCTAGCGTTGAGCAAACGACCTAAACAATAATTTCCCACTCTTGTTTTTATAATTTATGGTGTTGAGGATCAAGAAATTGAGTTATCTTTTGGTTGTAGTGCATCTCCACTCACCAGTGTATTTGACCTTTCGTATTTTCTGTGATTCTGTACTGACTAAAATATCATTATCTTTATTGAGTCTGACATATCATCACTAAAAATATTTTTTTTTGTGAAGTTAATCATTTTAAATCGAGTCAATGAATTGAAAATTCGTTTTATTTAATCTCTCCTGACCTTAACATGCTTGCAGGCAACGCACACACTTGAGTTAGCAAGGACATGCCAAGCACCAAGTGAGCTTGGATGCAGGAGTCAACAGGGGGCCTACTTCTCCTGGTGACTTCATTACTGGGTCTTCAGTCTTCACCGGCATGTATTACCTTAACCGAAAACTTTTAGGACACTGATTGGACTAGTTCTTCCCTAATTTGCGTTTATCGGCAGTCAAACTACTAACAGAGGACCAGGTCTGAATTGCACCATGATCCGCCACATGGCAGGATTTGAGGGAATGACGACGAGCAATTACGCTACAAAGAAGAAGCGGCTAAACATCAACTTTTCATCAACCACGCCCTCTTGCACTTTGTTATCTTTGTGTCTTGACAAACACTGCCATCAGCTGAGTCGTTCTCCATCACTGGATGATTTACATGTCTTTTGCTAGTTCAAATTTAGGCGCCCTTAAGATTTTGAGAATATCTTTTGTATGAGCATAAAATATCGTATTTGGCAGCCGTCCAAAACGTATTTCTTGTGGAGTTATATATGCTTGTGTTAGCACTAGTACTCTTCTACTCTTCACGGAGCAAAGGTTACTTTGACATGGACATGGGTGTCTAAATCCGACTCGGATTCAGGTGTCTGATTCTGTAAAACTTTGATCGGAGATGAGAAATGTTACTCTCGCTTGGAGACAGATGTCAGCTCAGGAGCTTCCTTGTTGTCATAACTCAAGTGGCCATGGCTAGGAAAAGTTACACTAGTTTTCACCATCATAACCAAGCTCTAAATTTAAATAGTGGGTATTTGGGTTTATCTCTTTGTTTGGCCCTCTCTGCAATCTTCTTCAAACTCCGCCACTTGATATCGGTGTCCAACTCTCGCAAAATTCTCCATGATACATGTGTCGTAAAATTCTCTAGGGCACGGGTGTGTGGGTAACACGCAAAGTTTTTATTCCATATAGGCTACATGAATTTCACAAGGGAGTTAACCGTAAGTCGTTGCCGATTTTAAACTTACAGGAATCAAAAGTTGAGAAATTCTTAGAGGAACAAAAGTTTGAATGATAAGGCTATTGTTTGGGGCATCTTTGCTTCCCTTTATATTCACAATTATTACTTTTAACCATCTAATTCTTTAGATGGTTCTATAACTAATAATTGAAGCTTGATGGCAGCAAAACTTCCTTGATCCCTCAAAAGAGACGGCACTGCTAGTTTAATGGAACATCTATACAAGTCCCCTCATTGCCCCGAACAATTTTGTATGGATTAACAAACCTGCATTTGTTGGTCGTCATCGGCCATTTTCTTCATCGTTCGAGAAATGGTCGTCGTCATGAAGCAGACATTATGGACCCTTCGACTTCCAAGGCACGCCAACCCCACCCATCAAAAAGGCAAACTTTGTCAAATTGTGGCTCGTCATTTTGCCATAATTTATGTTTAGGGCGTGTTCGTTTCAGAGGCTAAAATTTTAGCCCCTGTCACATCAAAGGGAATCTTGTCATTTAGAAGTATTAAATAAAGTCTAATTAAAAACCTTTTTAGGGATGGGGGTTAATTTACGAGGCGAATAGTGATGCTACAGTAACCATCTTCTAATTACGTCTTAATTGTCTCGAAAATTAGCCTAAAGGCCCCGTTAGTCCTCGTCGCCGAGGAAGTCCACCAGCGCCTGGGGGAAGTAGTCGGCGTGGATGAGTTGGAAGATGAGGCAGCGGCGCCCGACGCAGAGTTGGAGGAGCGCCGTCTTGCTGTACGAGGCGCTGAAGGTGGGGCGCCACTCGATGTCGAGCCCGACGACGAGCTTGTGCAGGCGGTGGCGGTGGACGCGCTCGACCTCGCTGATCCAGTCCGCCAAGGCCTCGCCGGAGGCCGTCACGGTGGTGGTGATCTTGTCATCCCCGAACTTCACGACGCGCACCTTGGTCTCCGCCATGCGATCCCCTCCTGGACTCCTTGTCCCTCCGGTTGCGGCCTGCGGCGGAACGGCGCAACTTCTCTGATCTCTCTAGGCGTAAACGGCAATGGGCAAGAGGGCGACGAGGGGGTTGTTTGGGAACTGCCAAAATAAATGGGGGCGTGGTGCGGATGTATAGAGGCAGTTACGATACAGGGAAGCGTTTTCGAATCGACGCTGTATACGTACTACTGGTACGTAATACACATAGGATTTTTTTTTGAAATTTATTACATTCAATCTTCTATAGTAAAACAATTTCAAAAAAAAATGGACAAAGAGATTTTGCTTCCAAGGAAAAAGATGGCAAGGTGCCAAGAGAAATCACGTGAAAGCCTCGTACCTCGTCCTCGCTCGTGACGACGACGTGGATCAAGATGGATGGTGGCCAAATTTGAAGATAAGGATGAATTAGCGAGTCACCTAGCCCTTCCTTGCTTTCCCTCTACTTCCTCTACAAGGCAATATATGAATCACGAGAACTAACCAGACATGAAAAACAGACTTTTGAACGCTCAAATATGTACAGTGTCTTTTTTGAAATTTTAAAATTGTAATCAGAGCAGATATAGAGTGTACTCACTTACTAATGACATTTTAGGACAAGCCATATTGTGCAATACTTAACCTTAATCAAAGTGTGACTACAATAGAAAATATGTCAGACAAACTAAGGGGGCTGTTCGTTTCAGAGGCTAAAATTTTAGCCCCTGTCACATCAAAGGGAATCTTGTCATTTAGAAGTATTAAATAAAGTCTAATTAAAAACCTTTTTAGGGATGGGGGTTAATTTACGAGGCGAATAGTGATGCTACAGTAACCATCTTCTAATTACGTCTTAATTGTCTCGAAAATTAGCCTAAAGGCCCTGCAATTAGTTTTGTAATTAGACTTTAATTAGTACTTCTAAATAACAAAATTCTAAATGGCTAAAATTTTTGCTTCGGAAACGAACAGGCGTTAGTATGTTGATTGGAGCTATGGGCTCGAGCATCCACATTGTGCTATAGCAATTTATAACTCGGCAAGACTCCAAGACGCTCTTGCTTGTAGCACTTTGTCTTATACCAGAGAGTAGATTCCCTCTTTGTCGCTGTCAAAGTTCATTTCTTTGTCGAGCTTGGTGGCCTACTTGCGCGAACAAGACAAAAGACCACTTTTTGGGCAGCAGCAAGGTCAAGAAGGTGGCATCTTTGCATCAGATTTTTAAGTTCGTTTTAGCTTTGTCTTGTGTGTGCAGCCTCCACGAGCATGGAAAAGGTCGAGTTATACCAGTCGTGTCTCAGGAGGTGATTC
Source organism: Eragrostis tef (assembly GCA_000970635.1). Lineage (NCBI taxonomy): Eukaryota > Viridiplantae > Streptophyta > Magnoliopsida > Poales > Poaceae > Eragrostis > Eragrostis tef. The sequence goes on along the minus strand of LAPY01004589.1, from coordinate 9,902 downwards.
TCTCATGACCAATTCATATTCAGTCTCTGACGTCAAAACTTTTCGCAGCAAATGTTATCCGAAAGGTACCTTTGCTTTGTTTTGATTGATTCCTTTTCGGGTGACGCATGCGCCTGCAATTTGTTGAGGAAAGAAAATTCATAACAAGGACTATTTGGAGTTGGGACGTAAATAAACAAAACTGCGTGGAAATACCTTTCTTTATAGATATAATAAAAATTAGCATCAAAGGCTCTAAGCCGATATCTGGTCGCTAGAACAACTTTATTTCGTTGAGACAAGTATAGCTTCCTAGCTGTTGCGAATCTTTCGTTGGAACAAACTTTGATACCTGCCGTATGTGGGACAAGAATATGAAGAAAACATTCTACAACGTGCAGTCCAGTGCATCTGAAACGTCGTGTCATGCATAACGAAGTTTGGTACCGATGCAAATACTACAGCACCAAGTCCAATCGGACGGTTTGAACAAACAGCTGGTTACGTAATTTCTTACAAGTGAAGCTGGTAACATAGTAGCATGGCTCTTTCTCATACATAACCATGCGTCTCAAACAGGGACGCCAAAGTCTTACAAAAGGGAAATGGAGTTAAAAGTAAAGCAAGTAGAGAATTCTTCACCCAAAGTATAACGATCTCATTACCAAAACTGATGCAGCTTTATGTTCAACTCAACCGACAACAAACATCACCATTCCCATTACACCTCTTTTGCAGCGCGTCTCAAAATCATATTTGAATACAGGATAATATACACACTCTACATCAAAACCATTTGAGATGGAAACCTCCCATTCCTTGAAGCGAGCAATGCATTCACAAATTAACCCACCCACAAAAAGATTCAACACAAAGAATTGGTTGACAGCAACAATGATGAAGTATCAAAAAGAAAACTGCAAGCCCGGACCTTGCGAGGAGAGAAAGAAACAACTATGTCGATAGGATGGACTGTAGCAGAAGCTGCTGCTGCGGTTGCAAATTGGAGAATGTCGAGGCCAGAAAATCAGGAGGCAAAGTCTGCTGGAAACGCCTCAAAATATTGACCATCTTGTTGCGTGTTTCATCAGTAGCAAGTTCTGTTCCATTGCACAAAACCTACAAACCATATATGCATTAGACCAGGATTCAGGATTTCATTCACAACAGCTGGTAAAACAGAATAAGATGGATGCCTGGCTAACACAATTCATCAGAATGTATGGCTACTACCCAGTAAGGCCAGAAAATCATCCATATGTCAGAATTACCACACAACTAGCTAAGGGACCCAAAAAGGACACAATAAACTAGGTGCTCATTAAAATTATTACAAGCAAGGGCAACTATCAGAATTACCTCGGCAAAAATTGAAATAATTTTAGGAAGATATTGACTGTGGGGACCAAGAATGTCGGCATCCGACCTGCAAGCAAAACCGGTTATTATAAATTGCACAAAAAACTATCATTGCTGGCATGTATCCAGTACCAAGTATACCTCTCCACCATTGAGCAAAGTTGCTCATGAACAACTTTGGCTTCAATCTTGTCATCTCTTATAGGTAAGCAACCAAGCCACGCTGGAACAACCTGAGAAGCATGTGTAGACTCAGTTTGGAATGAAGCATCGTGCTTAAGGAAATTATCCCCTAATAACGTAACACTAAAACTGTAATCAAGATTCAGACACTATACAGCATAATTGGCAAATTGCTGGTTACCCAGTTACCTCTGTTTTGGTTTCAACAACTGAGACTTGAGATTTCCACTCAATTGAAACGCTGACATTTCAAAGTTAACCAGCCAGTTTTCCCATATACAGCAACCAACCAGTTGTTTGTTTGGAAGTCCCACAGGTTAGGTTGCCAATGTTTGGTTGCCCAGAAACCATAACTGGATCATACTATATAATAGGTGAAGAGGCCCCAGCTACCATAAACTTCGTCCTATCAGAAGGTGTCAAAATACAGCAGGAGAATGCAGGGAGATGGTGCCACACCGAGCAGAGGATAGAACAGGGTTGGTGGCCGCCAATGTTAAGGATGCCTCCTAAGGCACTAGAATATGAATGTGCATATTAAGCTAGTTTTGAAATATAACTACTATAACTGCAACAAAATAGTAGCAGTATTATCACTATTCAGCGGATGCAGCTCCAACTTCGCTCAAATAGACAAAAACTGCAGACTCGTCTCTGCCAGCCACACCCCCAAACGGCAAAGCAAAGCCAGGCAGAGAGAGTTCTTCTTGATAGGAATATCGGGATAAGGGCTTATTGCCAGTCTACTAGTCCTGGCAAAATTCCCCGTGGAACCGGGTCCCCGCGGGGATCCGCCCCGAACGGAGCGGGGACGGGGCCGGCGGGGCGGGGACCCGGAATGCTAACGGGGCGGGGGTGGGGGCAGAATTCGACCCGTGGGGAACCAATGGGGCCCCGAAATAGAGCAGAAAATGAAGCCCAGCAGCGAATAAGCCAATTTAATCACAGCCCAATGGCCCAGCTACCTGCCGCATCCTATTTCCAACAAAAGCCCAAACCAACAAGCCATACAGCATCGGCATTCCAATTCCCCATCTCCAATTGCTACCGTCGTATGCGTACGAGAGATTCGGGTGCCGTCGCCGCCGCACCTCTCGCCTCTCGTCTCCGCGGCCGGCCGCCTCCGCGACCTCGTCGAGCAGCCGTCAGCCACCCTCCACGCGTGGCGGCGCCAACCTCCTCTCTTCGCATCGTCCTGCCCATGCCCCTCTCCTCCGCAGCTCCGAGCCCTCGCCGGCAGTCCAGATCGAGCCAAGCCCCGCAGCTCCTCCTCCCGCCCCAACGAGGACCCGACGGGGAACGGGGACGGGGGGCATTTTGGCCCCGGAATCCTTAACGGGGCGGGGGCGGGGTGGGGATTGATTCTGGCGGGGCGGGGATGGGGATCTCTCCCCCGCGGGGATGATCCCCGTTGCCAGGCCGACAGTCTACGTACTAATCCTAACCACCTTTATAAGCCAAATATTGGTCTTAATACCAACAACTAAATCCAGATAAAAGTGTATACCTGGGTTGCATCAATGCTATCCCGATGAAATTGGCATATTTTGCCAAGTGCCGAAACAGCATTGTCATATGCCATAATATTGTCAGGATGCCGTGCCTCAGGATGTCTGATAACATTGTTCAATTTTGACAGGGCCTCTGTATTTTTGAACATCAAATTTGCAGTTAGTATGGGAATGAGGGAAAATACTTTACATATTTATCCTCAAAATATTTAGAGCATACCTCCAACTAGAGGGCGAAAAACATGCCCACCAAATTCTGCACATACACCCACACCATAGACAGCAGCCTAAAGTAAAAGGATTCAGTGTCAGGGTCAATTTGGACCAACAGAAGAATGGATTTAGGGAACTTTTCTTTACGCAAGGGAACTTAGCAGCCCAAAAACTGACCTGGCGAACGTCTGAATTTTCATCATTCGATGCCTCCAGCAGGAACGGAACATATGTATCATAATACTTCAGAGCTGATTCGCGGCACTGCTCTGCCACATCATCAAAAATACAGATAGCTATCCTTCTTTCCTCAGCTGTTTTATCCTTTCCCTGCAAATCAACAATATAGTATGCAACAATGAGTTGGACTCAAATCGGTAACCAAGAAATGGCACAGGAGCCACACATGGAGGTGCTTCACAAATTACTGATAAGGAAGAAACATTCGGATGTAATAACTGCAATTTTGCTTAAAACAACAACAATAAGAGTCTTTATTCCAAAGCCACTTGCTAGAGATAAATCTCAATATGAACAAGAAAGTTTACTTGTAAGTAACCATCAACTTCAAAGGTAAAATGTGAAACTTGGCCTATATTTTCAGATTTCCATAGACTAACTAAACTTGTAATTCTGATCCACATTTCTTTTAGACAAGAACAAAGAAAGGCAGGTAGGAATTTTTGGGGGAAATATCAAGATAAAATACGACAGTTCACATAAAATCAACTCTACAGTCTATGTATGTCCACAAATATCAGGGTTCAGTTGCCTTACCAACATAGGTGTGATGTACACTGAGAGTTCATCAAAGAACGGCAAGAAAGAAGCTTTGAAGGTTTTAATCAAAGTTCCAAGGCACTCGCCAACCTGAAGGTTCAATGCAAAGAATATTAAAGCAAAACATTTGGCAAATTGTTCAACATAACTTGTAGGATGTACAGTGTTTTTAGAGCAATTTTCAGGAGGCAATGATGAAGTCCCAAAAAGAATCACTTCACTACAAACAAACCTGATCAAATACTTCCTCCTCCTGTTCATTCTCTTCTTTGAGAAGTTCTCCTTCATCAGCGTCAAAATCTTCCGCTTTAGTTCTCTCTGTACGTTCCCTCTTCCTGGTTGCACTGGCTATAATGACATTCTTAATCTCATCCGAAATAGCTCGTACTTGGTTTTCATCAAGGAGACGGCCAGAAAGCTGCTCTCAATGTGTGACATTGATGAGGCATTCAATAAGACAGAATCACAAGCAGTTTCAGTGCTAGAGAATGGTTAAGAACCAATACAAGAAGACTAACAGACAGCGGCACATATTACCGTGCAAAGCACAAAGCTAAATAATCCATCAATCATATTTATAAGGCACATTTAGACTCAAAAGAATAGTTAACATTTACTCTAATCATTCAACTTCAAATATGGCTGACAACTACAAAATGACGGCGCACCGCTTTTGGGTCAATGAGCATACATACTGTAGGATAAACTACTAGTCAAAAATGAATCTTAAAATGGTGAGCGCCTTAGGAACAGAGAAATAGGCTATAGTGTCAGCTACTCTCACTAATTCATTAAATGAGTTCATTGGTAAAAGAATACAATCAGTAGTCACCCTGTCCTCAATGAGGAACAAGCTGCCAGCTTAACAATGAGGAAATAAACAAGCATACTAGCATGTTGCAAGAGAAGTGATGACTACTAATGAGCATATGCATCTTCACGGGCATGTTTAGGTTTGCAGTGAGTTCTTTTTCTCCGTGAGAACAGTAGTAATTTGGTAGCGGAAATAATGCTAACAGTAACTAGTATCACCGCAGTATAACAAATAAGTCTAAAAATTGTAGTAGGGTCACATGAAACTTGCACAATTCGTCAGCATTGCCAGCAAGTTTGGTTTCCTAAAACCTGGAAATAATGGCACTCATCCAGACTCCCTAACATCCTAAAGTTATCTTCTTAAGCCATAAATATAGTAAACAGTGCATGACCTTGATTCAATCAAGTAGTAATATTGGTTCTGGGCTTGGGCTGTATATACAGCTCAAGCAGGAGCAGGAGAAAATTGTATAGCAACTTTGTTTATACAATGCACAAATGAAACCACTTGATATTTCTAGCACATAACATGTTTTCCTTATACAATGCACAATTAAAACCAACATGGTAATGTTATAAGGCATTTCATTTTACTATTCCTGCAAAACAGTATTCATGACCGTAAATGCTCAATTTGGCACACAAAGATCTCTTTAATAAATTATTTAACGGGTTAAGTATGTGTGGTAAAAAAAATGTACAGCATCAATGTCCCAAGTGAAGCTTTCATAAAGTCTCAATAAGAACAGCTTTTTGAAACTATCAAGTAGAGGAGGTGACAAGCAAAGGAACTAACCAGCATGCACTCATTTAATGAATCCAGCATGGATGAGCACATTTCTGTTTCTGGCTCCTGTATAGTGGATGGAAGAAGTTCCAACCGTTAGCATGTGTAAAAAGTAATAATCAATAATTCCGTAGGAGCCTTCACACAGACCTTGTGCAGTGCTTCAACAAGAGCAGGAATTATGTAGTCAGACAACTGTTTAACATAAGACTCATCGCGTCCTGGAGCCTGCCCCTTCTCAACAGCCAATTTTGCAGAGCGTAGAAGTTCCGGCATTGCTGCGTAAATGTATAAAATGGTCAAAGGACAATACCAATATACACAATAAGCTGTAGTGTGACATCAAATTACCTGCAACAGCAGCCCTCCTAACTTCTTCATGAAAGTAAAATTTAAGCAGAGGGACCAATGTAGGAGCAACCTATATGGAATTTGTAATCAATCAATGATATATATATGCTGGCAAAAAGTGATTGAAGAAAATTGGATGTGTTCAAGCGATAATGAACCTGATCAATCCATGGGAAGAACCCCTCCTTGAGCTCATCAGCATAGCAGCAAAGCATGTTGCAAGCTGTTGCTTTCTCTTCTAGCACACTTGTTCTGATTCCTATTCTTTTGTCACCAAGTGTAATTGTTTCAATGCTGCAAAAGAAAATGCAGAAATATAGGGACAGTATCATAAATTTGGTATAGGGTTAAAATTGAAACTAGCATGGTTGCCATCACCAAGCAAAAAGGGGGACAATAACAAGATCTCACAGATATATCCAAAAAAACAGAGCACCAACCCCAAAACAATTTTTTTAAAAAAAAAAAACTCCAGGAACAAAAGGGTTTGCATATCAGTAGATAAAAAGGTTATCCCTCAGCTATTAAATATATGATGTCCAGTAGTTAGGACAACAAAACTAGTGCAATTTGACCTATATAGCTGTCCTTAACGTCATATATTCAAAAACGGAGGTAGTCTAAGAAGAGTTTCTAAGTGTCACCAATGGAAAAGGAATCTCCTATATGCAATAGTCTACCATTGTTTCAGGATAACATTGAATCGAACAAACAGTATGATTGAATGGATACAGACCTATCATCATCTGAGTCTATTTCATCATCTGATTCAGCTGAAGTAATTGTCACATCAGGCTTCAGCTGAGCAGACTGAAGCAATGGTGGCATAACGACGCTCATATAAGGAAGGAAGTCCTGCCCAAGACATTTGCATAGCCTGGCCCAAGCCTACCACATGAGGGAAGGGTTAGACTAATTTAAAGTGTCGTTAAACTTAATTTACCCTGCTTTGAAGCATACCTGCAGCATGTAGCTGGTTATCGGATCATCAGTTTCCATTGGAGTTCCTTGCAAAGCCATCAGTACTTCCATAACCTAGCAACGGTCAGATGGGATAGAATTAGCATAATGATATTGTCCTACAGCCAACAATGAATGCACATCTAAAGAGAAAAGTGGAACACACACTAACTAGTTGAACCCTAATAGACCTATATTTTTTTTCCTGAATTCATACATCAACAAGAAAAGAGGCAAACACAATTTGCAAGTTGCAAACACAAAACAATTGAAAGGAGAGGCTAACCTGCTTTGCATCTTCTCTGAACTTGTCCTTGCCCACAGCCATTCCTACCAGACTTATACACTCCATAGACTTGGCACGGAGCATCCTATTAGATTTGTCAGTTGCATTCATCAAAATAGCTTTGAGGTATGGCATAACAGCGTCATAATATTTGTTGAAGTGCTCCTACAAGACAAACAACACATAGAAGTTGTCAAAATGCGAAAAAAACTTATTACAATCATAACCTCTGAAGCATTAAACCATGGTAGCTACTATAATGAAAGAGTTATTTTGTACTATAAAACAATGTAGCTACTAGCTACCAAGCGAACAGTTACCTGTGATGAATCTGCAACTGATGCTAAAGCTGTCAATGCCCCCTCTTGCACCATTTGCTTGCCATTCTAGAATACAAGAATCAAGATGTTTACTACCATATAAAAAAACAAGCTCCAAGCAAGCTGAATTATAATCAATGCAAGCAAATGCATACCTGAAGAAGAACAAGTAATTTACCAACAATTCCATCCAGATATGGTGTTAAAATTTCAGGTGTACAGTTCTCGCTGAAATTCAAGATAGCTGATGCAGCATGTGCCTGGCAACAATAGTGGCATAAGGAGATCATTATTATAAGATTATGTTCCTAGGACCTCACATAAAACGTCTGATTCAGAATTCAGGCACGACAAATCGCACATACGTAATATCTCGATGCATGGAAAACACTTGAACAGAGTTCAATTCAGGAGTCCATTTCTAAAAAACGAAAGATCATACCAAATTTACTTAATCAGCTACAAAACACTAATTTATATTAACAGACTTATTATAATGGTGATAAATTGATGAAATGGTGAATTAAGCAGACTGCTTGATAATTAAGTTGCTCTCTTATTGGAAAAACTTGATAGCTTGAATGTCAAAACAAGTACTATGTTTGTTACATTTAAGTGTGTCAAATGCTCAAATCTTAACAGTATCTTGTTTCAATATGTAAAAGACGCATCAAATCTCCTAGATTCAAGCCTAGTTAATAGAATGCCAAGGGATATCTCTCTCTCCCCCTTGGTCTAGTTTTTTTAACAGTGTCTTGTTTCAATATGTAAAACATACCAAACCTCCTAGAGATTCAAGCCTAGTTACCTACCAATGCAACATCAATTCCAAAATAAACAGTAACACGCCTAGTTACCTACCGAAGAGTGTGAGATGATATGATGAACTGACCTGGACACGTGGATTCTGGAAATCATCCATAGCATTTGCCAGTGCAGGCAGAACTTTCTGGTGGTAATGAACTTGCAAGTCTGGGCCCAAATCTGTAGAAAGCTGACCGATGGCATTGATTGCAGCCCAGCGCACACGAGCATGATGATGTTGGAATCCATTCAATATCATCGAGACGACTTGCTCCAGATTTTTAAGCATAACCTGCCAGCAAAAACAGTAGCTAATGAGAATATGCCCTATTTCGGCTACTTCATCCCCATGAAAGAACAGATAGGACTATGCGGTTTGATGGTAGACAACAACTGTTGATGTGGCAAGTGGCAACCTAGTAATAGTCATCCTGTGTAAATGAGGAACAAATTCACAGGTGCATTATATATTATCTCATTCCAATTTCCTAATTTCAACCAAGCTAGTTCCAGATATTTTCTTGTACCTGTACAGAACAAAAACATTATATGTGCATCAAGCTGTTCAATAGGTCATTCTATTACCTGATTTCAGCGAGTTAATATTGGATGTTTTCTTTTACAGGTCCAATACAAAAATATTAAATATGCATCAAGCTGCTCAACAAATTCTTTGCGTAGTTAGCATACTTTTATCAAGTAACATGGCTTACCTTTGCGCATCCTTCTGCAATCTGTGCAAGTGTGATGAGCGCGGCGTGGTGCTTCTGCCACTCGGGAGCAGAAAGGTACTGCGGAAGCAGCTCAGATGCAATGGGCACAATCGCGTTTCCACCAATGGCAATGGCGAGTCGGTCGAGGCACTCTTGAGCCACTCCATAGTTGTTCCCTTCGCCTGCATCCTCATCTTCAGTTTCAGCAGAGTGCCAAGAAGGGTCATCCTCAACATCAAGCAGCATCTGCATGAGCACCGCAAACAGCCTGCCAACAAACTGCGGGAGCCGTCGCATCATTCCCGGCGCACGCTCACGTGCCTCGGCAAGAGTAATCACAAACTCCACTGCCAGGTGTCTGGTACCATCTTCCAGTTGCGCGGCCTCAGCAACTTGCAGCATTGCTCCCACCACATCGGCAATCTGCTTCCTCAGGAACCTCGGCTCCGCACCGGCCAACTCGACAAGGAGCTCCAGTGCCTCCTGCGCAGAGGCCTCCTGGCCGGAGTTGAGGCAATCCGTGAGCGCCCTCATCATCGCGGGCAACAAGTCCTGCATCTTGTCACGGTCCGCGTTGGTGGGCAAGCACTGGACGAGGTTGACCGCAGCGCCCAGGGCCGCAATCCGCACATCAGGGGACGTCGGGTGCGCCAGGGCGGCGGCGAGCAGGTTGTGGATGGTCATGAGGTGGTCGAGGAGCGACTCCGCGATGTAATCGGCCAGCCTGGCGAAGATGAGCAGGGCCGACTCCTGCAGGTTGGGCTTGTCGGGGCCCGAGGCGGCGCTGAAGAGGAACGGAAGCAGCTCCTGCCAGGTGTTCTCCGGGAGCAGCGAGGCGGC
>LAPY01004588.1:6967-26410 GCA_000970635.1 Eragrostis tef | reverse complement strand
CCCCCCCCCAAATAAAAAACCCTAACAATCCCCCACCCTAACCTCGCCGAAGTTGAGCATCAACTGAGAGAATCAGATACTGCAGCAAATCTGCTAATTTTATATAAAATTGATGACTTCAATTAAATCTACTCTAGTCATTCTTAGTTAGATTTCTTGTTGATCATTCCGAGTGATGCAGTTGGCGTGTTGACTTCGACTATGACAGATACTAGAAAGTTGGCGTGTGTACTACATACACCACTTTCTCGTTCGTATAGACCAGTCCTTTTCATAAATTCAAACTTGTGAATGCAATTTTGCAGGTACTAGAAAGTTGGAGGAATAGGCTGGAGATATCGCAGGAATACATACCGTTGGAGCATGTAAAAGCATGCGCTGAGATAGGAACAATGTGCACGAATCATAGTGCAGCAAAAAGGCCTACTACGCAGCATATATTAGAAATATTAAAGGATATGGATGGTACGAACGAGTTTAATGAACCTGGCGAGAGTGCTTCATCAGAAGCACAGGTAAGTTCATACGATCACTTTTGAGACTTTCCGCATCTTCATTTCAGCTTTGACTTCCTAGATAACGTGCATTCTTAGGACTTTTACGGTACATATATAGTACTTCAAAGATAATTAAAAATTGAAAATATTATTAAGTTATATATATCTTTTCTCCTAAATAAGTTTGGTAAAGTTCACTTCTGCCCTACGCCTCGCGCCGTACGTGGGACAGATCAATTCCCACAGTATAGAAACAACACTGCAATCCAATGCGGGTTTAAAACGTCTTCTTTTGCTTTCTTCTGCTTACATATGTGCCTAATTATTTGTTTTTTATTCTAATAGTCCTTCACCCTATGCTTACGGAGGGGAGATAATATCATATTGTGGATACCAACTAAACCGCCATGAACAAAAACTTTGACCGTGAGTCAACCACGATGTGACCTCCTCCTAGCAGCGGCGGAGCCAGGTTCAGGCCAACCTGGGCTCCGGCCCCCACTTGGCTTGCTCAATTCTTTGAGGACATAAACAATCGCTAGACATTGAGATTAGTACAGGTGGTTAATCACTATGGAAATCAACTGTTTCTTCAATCCGCCCCCCCCCTTCCCTCTAGGTCTGGCTCCGCCACTGCCTCCTAGCCAGATTGCTCGGGCTGCTGCCCTACCACCTATTCATTGCCTCCATCTCAGATTTGATTAAAAAAAAAGGGAAAAGCTTCTGTTCAGCAGGGGTTGGATCTATATAGAAGGGGCTCAGAACAATTACTAGCTTGCCGTCGTTTAGATATATAGTTCAACTTACCCATGCTGCCCTCATGAGGATCAACGCTCGTCAAATATAGTTAGCACAAGGAAGTTGCACTACTATCATGCATGTCTCAAGGCTAGGTTACTGTTTCATGTTCTTACAGATGGATGCTGAAGGCAGTACTGGATATGATGTCTTGGAGCGGATGCTGCTTGATGAAAGCGAAGAGCCAAAGCAGCTGCCTTTATCATTTCTGGAGGCCATCACAAATAATTTTTCCAATGAGCGCGAACATGGCAGAGGTGGAATCGCAGTGGTTTACAAGGTATTACATGATTCCCTTAACTGTCCCCAGCACATCTTGTCTTAACTGCAGTTATTCTGGATACCCATATTCATGGCAAGACACGCTGCAATCGCAGGGTGTGATTGGAACTACTGGGACGATTGCTGTGAAAAAGTTGTACCGAACAATTGACATAGATGAGAAGCAATTTAACAACACGGTTCAACTTCTCATGAAGGCGCGGCACAAAAATATTTTACGATTTCTGGGATACTGCGCTCATAAAAATGGTGCCGCAGCTGATTCTGGTGGCAACTCTATCATGGCTGACGTACAAAATAGGACACTCTGCTTTGAGTATTTACCTAATGGAAGTCTCAGCAACTATATCACCGGTATGTAGGATCATTATACTCTACACGTGATGTCTATTTTATATTTCTAGTGTATTATCTACCCTGGAGCATAGAAATTATATATACTAGTGTTTTTAGGCATATAATACTTGGCACTAGAAGATTATTAAAATTATCCTAATTATGAAACTATACTCTTCACATTCACAGATGCATCTCGTGGACCTGAATGGAGTGTGCGCTATCAAATAATCAAGGGAATATGCGAGGGTTTACATTATCTTCATGAGAAATCTATTCTTCACTTGGACCTTGAACCTGCTAATATATTAATAGGTGACAACATGGTTCCAAAAATTGCTGATTTTGGTCTCTCAAGGTGTCTTGACCAAAACCAAAGAAATAGTATGCCTACAATACTGATGAGAAAAATGTGAGATCTAAGCTTTCATGAAAGCCTAATCTTTCTTTGCATTAACTTTTTGGAGGAAGTTCTAACCAAATCAAAATTTAGGCACTTTGATTGATAACCATAAAAACATGTGCTATGTGTAGTTCTTGCTAAAGTGCGTGTGTGTGTGCGCGCACATGTGCGTGCATGCATGCGTGACACACAAACAAAAATCGTGCTACAAATATGATTATGCATGTGGTGCCCAAAATAAATATGACTATGCATGTGTGTCCCATAGAAAAAAGATGAACAACTTATGTTTAACATACATAAGACCACAGTTAGGCACTCTTTTGAGTGCCAACAAACATACCGGTTTTATGTGAATATTTTTCCTTTTTTTTCAAAGGGCACTAGTCCAAATTCCAAAAGCGATGTGGCTAAACACGGACCTAGTCTAATAATCCATGCTCCTCTCTTTCTAGTCCTCTGTTGTATAATTGCATACATTTTCATGCAGAGGATATTGGGCGCCAGAAGTCAGCACTAGACAAGTCACATTTAAGTCGGATATATATAGTCTGGGTGTTGTAATTATGGAGATACTGACAGGAGAGAGGAGGTATTCCACAGATGAGGAAGTAAGGATAATTTATGTATCGTGTTCAAAGCAAGATATAAAGAGGGATGTACTCCACATACTACCCATTCGTACTTTATGTTTTAGATATTGCATGGACAACATGAATGAAACGTTTTGATCTGTTGTCAGTAAAATATGGGCTTTAGCAATAGATAGTTGCCAATAGACTCTTCGATGATCATGTTGTTCAAGCACATCAAGGAGGGAAATTGTTCCAATTAGTTAATAAAATGATGCTTCTTTCAGAGTATTGAGCTAGCGATAATAATTTTGAAATCAAACCATTACATTTAAAAAGTGGAAGAGACACACTATTTTCTAAAAAATATGACTAGCACTATAAAAACAGGGAAATATATGTCAGTTGCATAAAAAAGTAAAGCCACATAAGGTATTATTCACTTGAAAATAAATTTATTGTTTACAATAAAAATGGAATGCTGATGATTCCATATGCATTTGCATATTTTGGGATTATATACTTAATCATCTTTTGGACTATTTTTGTTGAATGGGCTGAAACGATAGTTGTTCTGTATGATTGACGCATCATGTTTCAGTTTTGTATCCCTCGTATTTTGTAAATTTTAACACTCGGTTGAAATTTGTTAGGTACTCAAGGGTTGGAGGACGCAGTTATCACAGCAAGATGTGCAGGAAGTAGAAACATGCGCTCGGATAGGAATGAAATGCATGGACACTAATCCAGCGAACAGACCTACTACACAGGATATTATGAAAATGCTTATTATTAAGGAGAACATATCGGCAGGAAAACAACAGGTAGTAGGTCGCACATCATCATGCCAATTGATTTTTCAGAACTCATAGATTCTTTTTTTGGAACAACTCATCGATGATTTGTTCTCCTAAACAGACACCATCTAGAACCTTAATTACTTACTCTTTATGATCTCAAAAGTTATTATTATCTTTACAGACTCAACTTATATACTTCTCATCATGTAAAAAAGTTTAAAAAAAAGTGATTGACAAATTTTCATTAACAATATGCTTGCAAAATTTCCAATTTGTAACAGTTTCAGTAATATCTCGGATTAAGAAAATTAAATACTTGATTGCATGTGACGTTGAGCATGAGTTTGAAGAAAAAACTTTTGGAGCTGTTCATCTTAATAAATTACCATTGTCTTTCATTTGTGCCCATAAATGTAATCGCATGACAATCTGTTGTTATCTGTAACTTTCAAGACCCCTTGTGTATTGACAGGCAACCAGTAGATCCCTAGTTTTTTTAAATTTTTTTCACAAACATGGTTATCTGACATATCTTTTTTTAGGAAAATACACTTATTGCCTGTGTCGGGAAAAACCTTGGATATTGTGCCGGGAATCCAGTTGCTGCCTATACCATATACAAATGCCTCCTTCATTGGAAATCTTTCCAAAGGGATAAGACCGGTATTTTTGACCGTCTCATTCAGTTAATAGGATCTGAAATAGAGGTAATCTGGATTATTTCAGTCAAGATGGTAGAACATCAGTTAAAGTACCAAATTTGTCTATTAAAAATTAATAATAAATCTTTTTATAACGAATTTAAAGTTTATCGTAAAATTGGAATAAAGCAAATGTGTAAAATCTGGGCCTTGTTCTGTGTTTTTTTCCTTTTTTGAGGAAACTATGGCGAGTTTCACCAACCTGAATTTTCTAATTACTTTATAAACTATTTGTACATTTGTTCATGAATTTTCAGACAATAATAGCACTATAACGTTCTAACACTACCAGAAATGGGAGATACCTGAGATTCTTTGGGACGACCGATAGGAACCCGAAGGCGAAGGTCTGCACCACGACTTCCACGCTCAGTAGTGCGTAGTCCTCCTCTCTCTTTCCTGCACGGCCATACCCTCCTAACGGTCATGAGCATTGAATTTGTGGTGCCGGCCTTCGCCTTTGGATTCTTGTCGATCGGCCCAGAGAACGTGAGGTATCTCTTGTTTTCTGGTAGTGTAGTGTAAGCCTTACGTTCAGAACTGCATAGTCCCTCCAAGAAAGAAAGAAAGAAAGAAAGAGAGAACTGAAGTTGTGAGATATGATTCTGACCTCGTTGGGTAATCCAACTACTTTTCAATGAATCTGCTTCTATGTCTTTATGTTTACAAATCTTGTATTGTGCTTTTATACCATTTTTCATGGGTTGCTATTTTTTTTACTGTTATCGCCAAACTCATTTTTATAAAGTATCTGATGCAGAACGAGGAAGACAACGACAACCTTGCTTACTGGCTCTCAAATATATCGACCTTGATATTCCTGCTGCAGAATATTATCGAGGCTGCTGATGCCCCTGTCAGTGGTTCAAGAATATTTGGCAGATCAAGGAAGGGTCGAGTATGTTACTGAAATTTATGTGCTTCAAAACTGAAGTAACGAGTTGTGGATTATGACCTCATAACGTAAATCCATCTGTATAGGCCTTGCGATACGGAGTTGAGGCCAAGTACCATGCCATGCTTTTCAAGCAGCAACTAACTCCTTATGCAGAAAAGATATATGGAATCATCAGAGACAATACGAAAAAGAAATTATCATATTTTATTTCGCTTTGTATCCAGGTACTATACCCTCTTTATCATTTTAGTTTGTACTTGTTGATAGTTCATAGTTGGCCTTAGGTCCTAAGCATTTCACACACCTAAACGTCTTTTAATGCAAAGGCTCCAAGTACAATGGAAGCTAGCATGCTGCGAGTTTCTGGACGATTATCTGGCCAATCTCAAAGCAACCCCTGGCACAAAATTATTGAAGGCTTGGATAATCAGTTAACGATATTGCAAGATAACCATGTATGTTTCCCTCTCATTGTTTTCTATATGATTCACTTGCTATTGATGTAACTTTTGTTTTATTTGTACTTAGGTACCTCCAATTTTCGCTCAGAAAATCTTTCTGCAGATATTCTCATACATTAATGTACAGCTATTCAACAGGTGAGTTTATCTTCTTCTCCCCCCCCCCTTTTTTTTTGCGGTGAAACAGGTGAGCTTATGTGCTTATGTACCTAAGTATCGATCTTTCTTCATGTGGAAATTGTGTAGTAAATAATGATCTTGCTGTTTGTACTGCAGTCTACTGCTTCATCGTGAGGGTTGCTCCTTCGGCAACGCAGAGTATGTGAAAGTGGGTCTAGCCGAATTAGAGGTGTGGTGTGCAAAGGCAACCGAAGAGGTGATCCTTATGCTTTGTAAATGGCTTGTTTGTTTTGTTTTATTGATTTCTTTACTGAAGTTTTGCGGTTACAGTATGCAGCATTTTCTTGGGAGGAGCTTATTCATATCAGACAGGCAGTTGGTTTTTTGGTATGCTCTGCATTGCTAAATTGTCTGGTTCACGTTGAGATTTGTGCATCGACGCTCTTGGATATCATTTTGGCGTCAGTTTTTTTTTTTTATTGCGATGAGGCGTCAGTTGTTTGTTGGCTTCTGCTTATAGTGGACATACAGTACATGTTTGTTCGTATCCAATAGGCTTCTTAAATTCAGATGTGTCACAAATATAATTATTTTTCTATAGTTTGATCTTCCACATATTAATACGTCTTTATTTTCATATATGATACGTTTTTGCTGCCCTTCTCAGGTTGTAATTGAAAAGTTCGGAATATCTTTTCATGAGCTTGTCAATGACCTATGTCCGGTAAAATTTCGATACTGCTAACCTAGCTTTCAATATTGAACCTCTTGCTCTTCTCTTTTCTGCTTCCATTCACTACCTTCAAATGTTGACACTCATTTCTCACATCTTTGCTCAAACACATATCTATGTTTGTAGATCTTGACCATTCAACAACTGCACAGAATTTGTACACAATACTGGGATGACAAGTATAATACCCAAGGTGTCTCGTCAGACGTGAGTTCCTTTTTACGTACATTCACTATGGTCCCTGCAACCCTTTTGCAGCATAGAGTGCACAGAATTAATATATGATGGCACTCATTTCTCACTACTAAATGCTTTTATAATAACATTGGTATCTTTCTCCTTTGGACTTCTTGATATGATGTTGAATGAAACAGAGAAGTATAACATGACCCTCTAATGTTTCAGGTTCTTAGTAACATGGAGGCGCTAATGGCAGAGGATTCTTACAATGTTGCAGGCACTTCCATTTTGTTAGATGATGATTCGAGGTAACAGCAGTATTCATTTAACATGCAGATTCTTAATTTCTTACATTGGTTATCAGTAATACATTCTAAACATTTTTTGTACAATTTAGCCTCCCCTTCTTGATGGATGATATCACCGACTCAATGAAGCAGAAGGATTTCTCGGATGTCAAACCGCCTGAGGAGCTACTAGAGGACCCTGCCTTCCAGTTTTTACAGAATTATTAGGACTGTGACGTCTCAGACGTGTAAATTACTGTAGCAAATTTGACTCGATGTTTTTTTTTTACAAAATATTTAGATATATTTGAAAGTATATAATTCTAATGTAGTGTGCCTAAAAAATTACAAAACAATATGAAAGATTAAAGTAATTAGAAACATTTAAAAAAAAGACATATAGTCAAAGTTGCTACAGTAAAGTCATCGCTGACAATTTTTGAAAAACAAAGGGAGTAGATTTTAGGCTGTAACTTTGCTGATCCTCCCAGCATCGGTTCCAAAAGCACGGTGGCAGTCCTCATACTAAACTCTCTCGAAGTAGCTATTTCCTCAACCTGCAGAGCTCGGCCTCTTCTTTCCCGATCTGATTGGCCGGGGCTAAATTGTGTGCGAACCGTCCGCACAAGGTCACCGTGCGGCCCTGCCCCGATGGTCGACACGTGGACCGCGTGGAATCATCCAAGGGAGAAACGATCGGCTTCACAAGCGCAAAATGCTTAGGGACGGCTTGTTGGCTCTTGCACGGGCATGGCGGGGATCCAGTCGATCGGCTCCAGTGAAACAAGGGCGTCAGCTTCAACCTCGCCGATGCCGGCCAGCAGCACAATCCCGATCTCCCGTCAGTACCGGCAGCCGCGCGAGACCGATCTGCAACCGCCACCGATAGCGGCGCAAGCTCCTCCGATCTGGAATGCCAAAGAACGATGATCATGCCGGAAGTGGTGGAGGCGGAGGATGGGGATCCTTGACTCTTTATGGCTCCGTCCTGGGACGGTCACCGGTGGATGGAGCTCGCCGGTGGCCACTTCACGACTTCAGGTGCTCGTCTCCTCTGTGTTCGGGTAATGGCTGCGGCGGCGCTGATTCAATTTCCAGTGCTGTGATTTGCATCTTCTATGAAGGGCCTGGGTGTAATTTGTATTTTCTTTGATGTCCTTCTATGTATGCAGAATGACCTATTCGTAGTTTGTATCTTTTGTAAGGGTTATTTTGTAAACGAGCCATTGTACCTCATCAGCAAGAGTAATGAAGAATGTTCTAGCCCCTTGTGGGCGTGTTTCCTTAAAAAAAAACGGTGGCCATTCTCACTCTCTACCAAAAACAATAATTTTGCTCTAGCTCTATGATAAAATTGTGCAAAACACAACCCTCCTCGCATGAAACTTATCAGTCTAGAAAAAAAAAGTCTTTTTTACATGAACAATGGCCATCATTCACACCGCGTGCCTAGGACGACAGTGGCATCTCAATTCTTTTAAAATGAGTGTGTTTTCTTGCAAAAAGACCACTCCGCGTCATCATCAAATCAAAATGACAACCGTCCGATCCGCCCACAGAGGAGACACATCCCATCGGACACCATCAGAGGATCGCCTCCTCCCTTCGCCTTGCCGGCGTCAGTGATAGCCCTTGCGTGCTGGCCAGCGCACTCAAGGAGCTCGACCCACACGAGATCACGCTTGCTGATGCCCTCGCCCGCCCTGCTCAGCCTCCCGCTTCCGGCTCCCCCGACATTAGCAACCCGCGTCCTCTCTTCTTCCCCACGTGCAGCCCAGGGCTTAGTAAGGCATTCAGCAATGAAAGGAAGAGGAAAACGGAAGCATTGTGCACACGCGCCTCGGCTGCTGAACTCCTGAGCCCACCAAACAGCCTTGGCGATACACTACAAGGCACTGATCACCTCTCATCCCATGACCTGTTCGATGATATGCCTTTCCCCAAAGCATCCACTTGATCCTTGATAATCCAGCATTTCTGCAGCAAGCTATCCGATGTTAAGGGTCAAGACTTTGTAAAGCTAATTTCAGTCGACGTTCATGTTTATTTTACAATGGCTTTTATTTTGCTTGGGACTGTTATTTGTGGATTGTGAATTTGTGAATGATATGTTTTAGGTGTCATAGAAGTTCTATTTGAGGAACCAATATTAGGCCCTGTTTGGGACGACTTCTCTCCAATGCGATAACATTGGAAGCCAGCTTTCCAGCAAGCAGCTTACAGCAGAATCGTGCCCGTGAGAAGCTTCGCGTTTGGCAGTCCTGCTTCTTAAGAATTCGCAACCGTGCACGACACTGCTCGCTCTATCGCGGTCCGTGCCCGCCGCCAGTGCACACAGCCCTCGCCTCACGCGTCCTCGACGCACTCGCGTTCGCCTCACGCCTTGCTACATCTACACACACGCTGCCCCGGTGTCCTCCTTGCGCCAGCGCCGGCACAGATTCCTCTCACGAGAAGTCGTTCCTTTCACCGGCGACGTCCTAAGTGTCACCCTTGTTCCGTTTTGCTAGCTCTGGGTGGCGAGGCCGGGTGGTGTTGGGGGAACGAAGCCCTCAAGAGGCGGTGCGAAGCCCCCATCACAAATGAGTTGGTGATTCTGCGTGTTGTGAAGCCCTTGACTCTAATTGCGTAGCAAATCAGGAAGACTGTATTTAGGTGAAGCCTTTGAGTTGTGAAGTTCGTTGAATGTCGAAGCCTTCTTATGTCCGTGCTGCTGGACCAAAGTGGTGGAGACGTTAGAGAATTCGGAATGAAGAAAATGATCATACTGGCTCGTGGTCTAAAAAACCGTTAGTCCTATTACATGGATCCCCTCCTTTCGATTTATAGAGGTAGGGAGATCCGTTATTAAAATTTAGCCACTAATCAAGTCTATTACGTCTCTCAACAGTTATTCCGTGAGTCTTCCCTTCGTCATTTGCCGTGGTGCCTTCGCTCCGACCTTTTACCCTTCGCTGTGTACTTCGTGGCTTCACCTTCATCGAGTATCCTTCGGCATTATTCCCAACATTAGCCCTCAATTGTTGATGTATTAAGGTGTAATCTTAATCATAGATAGTTTATAATCAAATTAAATATTGTTGCACGTGTTGTCCTTGTTTAGTACGTTTGTTTACGTTTTTCAATGCTCGGTCTCTCCTATATATATGCTGGTTGCCGGCCCTGCTTGTTCCACTTTAAACTCGTCTCCTTTGTTAAGACCCCTTCGATACTTTTTCCACAGTCGCTATTTGACTCCTCTTTTTTTAAAACCGGTGATACTTTCCTTTCGCACTTCTTCAATGAGAGCTGTTACAACTCGTACATACGCGCATTAGCGCAACGCGCGTCCCCCCGTTTTGGCAAGGCAACCAATTCCAGATCGGGAAGGCTTTCACCCTTCCTCGTCCTTGACGCGCCGCGGCGGCCCCCTCCACCCCGTCCCCGGCATGGAGCGCGGCGGCGAAACTCCTCCCCATCCCCAGCGTGCCACGGCCGCCTCCTCCCCCGCGACCCTGCGCGCCCCTGTGCCCTCCATCTCGTCCTCGGCGCGCCGCGGGGCCCCCACTCCGCTCCGTCCTCGATACGCGGCGTCGACCTCTCTTCCCCATCTCCGACGTGGCGCACGGCAGCGTCCTCGTCTTCAATCCCCAGCATAGCGCGCGACGACATTCTCAATGTCCGTCCCTGGCGCAGCGCGCAGCGGTGGCGTCCTCCACTTCCGACAAAAAGGGGTCTCTGCTCAGTCCATACATGCCTAAACTTCTAAATTAGCTAGACTACGAAAGGCCCAGCGAATTCACCGGCCAATATTGACCCCACTGCTCAACTAAACTAAGCTCATCGCGCTCGTTGTTAGTTGCTTTCTTCATTGTATAAATTAAACTCTGCAAGTAATATGAATTCTTTTGTTTCGATAACGATAAAAGATTACATCAGAGGTAGAGCATCGTTAGCTACAAACTGCACTAAAGCACTAGGCACACCTGCTAGTGCAAGCCAAACTGCTGATCTATATTCTCGCCTAGCAAATTTGGCTAATTCATGAGCAATGACATGTTCTGATCTCTTGACAATCTTCACGTCGAATCCTTCCTTCAACCTATTGATGTTCTGCAGGATCCCTGCGAGAGATGACCTCACACCATCATTAGAAGACATACCTGCTGTACAAGCCGCGCGGTCACAGTTTCCAGAATTGCCGGCCTTTGTGCCCATTCTAGTCGCCATAGCTCTTTCTTTGCCTAGTAATAAGAGAGTTACAGTTTTATCTCACAAAGTTGCTACAATGTTTCAGTCAGAAATTGCTACTGTACTAACAGACTACTAATCTAAAAAAAAGTGCTACTGCTAGTAAAAAACGTTGCTACATCTAATGGATAAAAAGTTGTCGCTAGTCTAGAGAGAATTTTATTCTATCAAAACACAAATTGTACACTACCAGTAGTAACTTTTCTATAGTAGCTGTAGCAACTTTTTTCGTAGAACAACTTCTTTTGTAATAAACAATAGCAAATCTTATTTCCACACAAAAAAAGAGAGAGTAGTAAATCATGTTAAAACAAACAAACTATTGATAGTTTAGAAAAAAAATTGCTACAGCCAGATCAAGAAAAGTTGCTACTGGTAGATGAAGAAAAGTTTCTACTGCTAGTCCAGAGAGAACTTTCCAGTTTTGTGCTATCAAAATAAGTTGCTACTGCTGGTCCATAAGAAATTGCTACTCCTAGACGAGTGACAACATGCTTTCTATGGAAGGAAGAATTATACACAATAAACAAATAATGACTACTGCAATTGATGTTTAAATACAGAGAAATTCTATGGTTCTTGGAGATAATGGTAACCGTTCGTTTGCTTAGATCTAACGGTTACTGAAGAGGAACCTCTCAAAAGGAACTTTAAGTTATGGACCGGTACCAAAATTATGTGGGCCAGGTACCGAGTTTCTTATTTCGAATTATGCAAAGGATAGTTTTGTAATTTCATGTATCATACCATCAACCTTGGGCGAGCAACAAGGATGACCCGAACTAGTGGACTTCCAGTGCGAGCGTCGTCTCCCAAAATGCGAGCGCTTCTATCCGGCGATCCCGTCGGTCTTGTCTCTTTTCCAGCAAACACTTTGTGTAGATAACGCAAGAGTGGGCACGGGTGGCACGACAATGGCGGAAGGCCGACTGGTGACGGTGTTTTTGCGGGGAAACGGAGCGATGAGATGTGGTGGCATGCGAGAAGGCTTCGACCGAGGCTGGCGGGCGGACGGCGTAGGAAAATATCGGAGACAACGCTCCGATCCTGCAACCATTCTGGATTGTTTTGTGATGTGTTTCTGGGCTTCGAGGGGCAAAGCAGGTGGGAGACGACCGAGCCAAGGGACAATTACTAAACTATCCCTAAGTAAAATTAATTAGGTCCGTAAATTGTTTTTTTAGCATCGATGGCTGATATTAATCAAGAGGGGAGGAACCTCCGGTTCCCCTCAAGCACCATAGCAAGTCTCTTAAATACAAGGTTTCTTTTTGAAACTAAAATATTGTAACAGGATTTAGAAAAGAAGTTGTTCAATGAAAAAAAAGATTGCTACTGCTACTATAGATGAAGTTACTACTACAAGTTGATAAAAAGTTGCTATTGAGAACATTTGAGGTTTGTGCTTTTTCCCTCCCGGATAACCAATTCCTTTAAATAACAACAGAGATCAGTAGTTATTGATAGAACAACTACCAGACAAGGATCACAGTGTTTTCCGTTACTAAATATGAAGTTACTACTAGTAGTTTATAAAAGTTGCTACTGTTAGTCAAAAAGAAACTTTTGAGGTTTGTGCTTTTACCTCTTCGATGATCATTTCCTCTACCAATAACCACAAAGACCAATAATTATTGATAGAACAACTATCAAACATGGATCATGTTGGTGGACATATACGTGAGTTGTTCTATGAAAATAAGTTGCTACTGCCGGTTCAAAAGAAATTGCTACTCCTAGACGAGTGACAACATGCTTTCTATAGAAGGAAGAATTATACAATAAATAAAAAAATAATGCAATTGATGTTTAAATACAAGTAGAAGGCTCTTTTTTACAACTAAAATGTTGTAACAGTATTTAGAAAAGAAGTTGTTCAATAAAAACAAAATTGTTACTGCTACTATAGATGAAGTTACTACTACAAGTTGATAAAAAGTTGCTACTGCTAGTTCAGAGAGAACATTTGAGATTTTTGCCTTTTCCCTCCTGGATAACCAATTCCTCTAAATAACAGCAGAGATCAGTAGTTATTGATAAAACAACTACCAAGCAAGTATCACGGTGTTTACTGCTACTACAGATGAAATTACTACAACTGCTGCAAGTTGTTCGATGAAAAGGGGGGAGGGGGGTAGAAACGGTGAAACAAGCTTGAAAAAGATTCCCAAAGAGCAACAGCATACCAAAATCAACGTTCTATGTTCATTTTCTTAAAATACCAAATCAACATGAAGAAGAAAAAACACATAAAAGGTATAGTAACTTGAGAACAGCATGCAGGAACACCTTGCTCTCAATACAAAATCACAATATGGCCTAAAATGATCTCTTACGAAAAAATCACCCTTTCAAACAGGACTAATTCACGTCCTCATCAGCAGGGACTAAATCAGTTCTTCATCAGCGCACTGCCATAATAAATTTATGTCCTAGCAATCCATAATCGAACTCCATAGCCTAACCCTATCCAGCGCCAACTCCAAAAACAGCAGCAACCAACAAATCGCTGATAACTGGGGCTGGGACGTCCTTGAACATGCCCAGATCGAACTGGAATACAGCAGCGACACCGAGAGAACCAGAGATGGCATCGAGGCCAATCATCGAGCATCTGGTGGGCGTGCTGGAGTTGATGTCGCCGGGCACGCCAAAGATGGTCGTGGCCGTAGCAGCATCATGGACGGGATCGAGCACGAGCTCCTCGGCGACGGCGCACATGGAAACCGGAGCCTTCATGTCGATAAAGCCGCTCAGACATTTCGTCGAGAAGTTGGAGGGCACGCAGATGTTGGTGGCGCTGGGCTGGATATGAGGATATCTAGGGTCGTGGATGCAGCAGATGCAACGATGGGGTTGACGATGGCCTCCTTGTCGGTGGAGGAAGTCAAGAACGCTTGATGCAGCGCCGCCGACGACCTAACGGCGGCGTTGTAGCCGACCATGGTGACCTCGTTGGTTCCTCGTCCAAGACTGGCTTCCTCGTCAACGACGTACTCCCGTTGAAGTCGAGCTCGCTGTCGAAGACCGGCTCCTCGTCGATGATGGGCTCCTTGTCAAACACAGGTCTCTCATCGCGCTGCCTCAAAGCTAGTCGGAGTATCGGATTCGGAGACGAGAGCGGTTCCACAATATAATGGGCCAGGCCCGTGTGAGAACCCAGCCGAGGGCAGCAGACCAGGCCGCCGCGCGGGGCCGCGCGCGCACGGGACGCGCATTTGCGCTCCGTACGGCTGCGCTGTAGACTTTTCCTTCCTCAATATGTCTGGGTCACAAAAGTCTAGTGAAGGCCAAAGTTTCGAAACATCTTCGAAGAGTGATTCTGATAAGACTTCGCTAAAGGCCAAAGTTTCGAAAACATCTTCGAAGAGTGATTCTGATAAGACTTTAACGAAGGTCGTTTAGGCTTATCATCCGATGCTCATACTCCCTCTAGTCAGACTTCTAAAGATATTGCGGTTCGTGAAGCCTCTTCTTAGCCACCGCCTGCATTCAAAGAGCCTGAAATGGCTTTGTTTCTGAGCTTGACTAGGAAGAGACATCCTCCTGTTGCACCGAAGGCTTTAGATGTTGCTGATATGTCGAGTCTTTCAAAGAAGCAAATGTTGTCATCTTCGACTGATGCAGGCAAGGCTAAGATCTAAGACAGGGCAAAGATCTAGGACAAGGATTCTGTTGCCCTGTCCGATGAGCTGAAGGATCTTAGCGCAAAGGCCAAAATTCAGGACAAAGATCCCGAAGGCCTTATTCTGGCCGAGATCTAGGACAAGGAGGGTGATGTCGCTGCTTCCCAAGGTTATTTGTCTCCGAAGAGTATTTCTGAAATTCTTTCAGCTGGTGATAATAATCTAAGACCTCTTTTTGATCGATCAGTGTACCAGATTCCGAAGGAGCCACATATTTCTTCGTGGGGGATACTCAGACCCTCGGAAGAAGGTGATCTCATAATTCATTCTGCCTTCAAGATGATGACTGGGGAGTTTTCTCGTTTTGAACTTGACAATAAAGCCCCTGTGATTTCTGATTCAGTTGAAAATGTTTCTGCCCCTCGATTACTTGCGATGAGGTTCCCACCAATGCCTTTCTTATGAGCGCTCAATCCGCTCAACACTTCATTGCTGCTGCAGAGCAAGTTCGACTTGCCCAGGTGGAAGAAGAGTGTTGGCGGTTCTTATACGTATAATTAAATTTTCTTTAATTACATAAATGCTCGGAACACTATTGTAGCATTTCACCTTAGAGTCCAGGATTATCGTATTTATATTTCCGTAGGGAAGTAATGCGAAGAAAAATGAATAAATAACAAGGTATTGTACTTATTGTGTAAAATAACAAGACGGAGGTAAGGGTACATGATAGATATGGGTGGCACTCACCATATGATTCCAAGATAATTAAAAGGTGGAGCAGATGTTAAGGTTGGAGAACAA
The DNA here is from genome assembly GCA_000970635.1 of Eragrostis tef. Lineage (NCBI taxonomy): Eukaryota > Viridiplantae > Streptophyta > Magnoliopsida > Poales > Poaceae > Eragrostis > Eragrostis tef. Next base: position 10,682 of record LAPY01004588.1, on the reverse strand, counting down.
CAATATAGAGTCAAAGATTCCTATTCGTTAATCTATATTTACTTACTCCTAGCAGTTAGTTCTACAAGATTATTTGCTCTAGCTAAGATCATGTACACACAAGTCATGTCGTTTCGGGGCACGAATTTGCCAAGACTTAGTGAACCCAATGCCCCAGTTCACCTTGGAGAACCACTCGCTATTGCCACCCCTGCCTGTCCAACCCGGACGTGGTGGAATGTTGTAACACCCTATGTTTTGCCATCTAATAAAAATCACTAGAAATTTGAACTTTTTCAAATTAGAACAAATTCAATCAAAGAGGTGTAGCAAATTCACTCCAAATTCAATTTTTTTTTCTAATTTTAAATGTGCATGAAACACTATCATTTGCATATTGCGAATTTCCTAGTTTTATTATGTGTTTATTTGGTGTTTGTCCTTTTGCAAATTTGAATTCTGTTCAAATTTGAGCCAAAACAAAATCCTATAAATGTTTAAACATTTCATCTTTCTCGGGTCACCTCTTTCCTTTTCTTTCCTCGACGGCCCACTTTCTCCTTTTCTTTCTCCCTCGCGCCAGCCCACGACCCAACTTCACCTCCTCGCTCGGCCCAGCTCTCCCTCTCCTCTCTGGCCCAGCAGGAGGCCAACCCGCTCCCTCTCGGCGTGCCACTGACCGTCGGGCCCCGCCTGTCATCCCCCTCCTCTTGCCATCGCGCCAGGCCGCCCATGCCGCCATGCCGGCCCCGACGACTCGTCGCGTTTGGCTACGTACAGCCCCCACCGCATCACGCAAACGTCCGCGCCCGCGGAAGCACTACCACGTCGCATCGCCTTAACTCTGTGCGCCCATTCCCCTGCTTGGACCGACGACCACGAGCACGGAAGACTGACGAACCTCCACTCTGTGACGTCGCGCCACGCAAGCTCCGCCACGCTAGGTCCCGTCCGTCGCACTGTGACCTTCGTCGTTCCCGTGTCATCAACTTGTGGCCCTACCCTCTCCCGTCGCGTCACATTGAAGTCCGGCAACCAAGCCGACGACCGAGCAGGCGACCGAGCCGCCCAACGGCTCCCTCCGCAGACACCTATACAAGTCTCCGAGCTCCGTCTCACCTTCCTCTTTCCCCTCGCGAGTTCCATTCACTCCCCACCGCCACCAAGCGCCCCAATTTCTACATTTCCCCCGCCGTCGCCCCCAACTCCGGCGACTCCCTTCGGCGACTCCTCTACGAGCCAACCATGAAGCTCTGCTCCCCTTCTCTTCTCCCTTGGCTTCTCTATGCCTTCCCTAACCTCGTCCCATCTCTTTTCTCCGCAGCCGAAGCACGGAGCATGGAGTACCGGCGAGGCTAGGGTTCCGGCCATCTCGACGACAACGAGCCGCCTCCGACCATCACCCACTTCGGCAAGCCCACCATGAGCATCATCCCCTTCTCCTCTCTCTCCCGAGCCACCTCTTTCCCTTCCCCACGCTTGGACAAGTGCTCTGCACCGAGCGCCACCACCCGCCGCCGCGCGACTTCATCGTCGATGACCTTTCCTGCCTAGTCTGGCCAAGCCAAGGCGCGCACCACCTTCGCCACCCTCCCGCGCACGCGCACGCGAGAACCTCACTCTCGCGCCGCGCTGCCCGTCTCCGACGGGCGCGAGCCGCCGCACCACTACACGCCGACATCGATGAGCCCCACCGCTCGCTCCATCGCGCCGCGTAGATCACGTAGGCCCCCTCACCATCGAGAACTGAGCTTCGCAGCCGCCGCCGGCGATGCTTCCGGTGACGCGCCGCCGCGAGCGTCCCGCTCCGACGACGTGTTGACGGCGTCGCGCCGCCATCCGACGTGGCATGCCACGGGCCTTGCCACACGGCAGACCCGGTGCACCATAGACCACGCGCACACACACGCTCGGTTCATGGCCTCGTGGACTGAGTCCACGGCACAGCCACACAAAGTGAACCGGCCCCGCGGGCCCACTTTCAGCCTCAGACCCTATCTGTAATGGCTATATCCACACACAAATTGCACACAAAACATCTTTTCGAGCACTTTCCTTTATCAGAAAAATTCCATAAAATTCCTAAAAATACTAGAATACCTTCTAATCATTTTACAACTCTTGTTTACTCCCGAATAATCAGGATTATGTCTATGTTTAATTAATTATCTTAATCCTAATCAATTCCTTCTTGCAAAATTGTAAAATCCATATCTTTTTCATCTTAGCTCCAATTTTAGGGATTCTTTTGCCAAAATTCATCTAAGATCATCCTCTGTCCATTCATACCAGAACCCTCTGTTGTTTATCTTTATTTGTCGCTTATTTTATTTATTGCTTGTTTAGTTAATTGTTTGCGTAGTAGATTTACTTGTCATTATTTACTTGTAATCGATAGACTATCAAGATGTTGAGTAAGAATTGAAGACTTGGATTACGAGGACTTGAAGAAGAATACCTTGGTTAAGGCAAGTCCTAACCCCTTTGATCATGTTGATCCTATGTTTGCAAATGATCCAACTCAGAGCGCAGTTTATAAATAATTGTGCATGATGCTTAAATGTGATTAAATGCTAGAATGATCCCAAGTACTTGTTGATTGCCATGCCTTGATGTTAATTACCCTTATTCCATTGTTAAACCTAGGATTAGTTATCGTTAATACTTTAATGATATGTTAGAATGACATGCTGCTTAGGACTTGTTACAATGTGTACTTAACTAATCTTGCTATACATGCTTTTTGTGTAAAATGGTGTGTGTGATTGGTGGAGTGCGTGTGAACATAAAGTGTGGGATGGTATATATATATACTAGTGGTAAATGTGCAACCCATAGTAGAGATATTACTTGGCGGGAGCAGGCGAGGTAGTTCTCAGTGGGGAGGCTATTTCTGGGATGCCTACTTCGGTCGTATAAGGACCGGTTCATGTGCCGTCTTGTCTAGCACCTTTCGTACAACCACATGCCTTGTAATGGAAAGGTTTGGAACCACACCCTACTACAGAGATCACCTGGTACCCACCTAGAGAGTAGGAGTTGCAGCGAATAGGAGAAGACTCGATGATGTAGGCGTCGGGATCTGGCATATGGTGTTTATTCAGGCCTTTCTACATGATAATGATATTTGTGAAGCCCCTGGTCGGAGTATTTTCGCGGTGGTGCCTGGTGACGCCAAGTAGGTACGGGACCATTAGTATGCCCGTCCAATCCATGACGATGGGGAGGGCTAGTATACCTTGTGAGGAATTGTGTACAACCTCTGCAGAGTTAAAACCTATCTGGATAGCCGTGTTCCATGGAAATGGACGATGCAAAAGCATGTGACACACAATGATTAGTATAACGGTGTGAGTTACTCTCTTGGTGTGTTTTTGAAATACTCCGGTGTGGAACCGTGCTCTGGTTCCCTGCCAGCATTAAAACTTGGGAACTGGCGGGATGGACCACGTCTCCCCCAGGGACAAACAACCCCACTTAATACAACTGGTAATCCTGACTGTAGTTTTGTGAACTGTTTTGTTTTCCAAAGAACCCTTGCATAAAAAAATTGGCTTTCCGCCGATATGATAAACCCTCAGCCTATACCTTGTTTATGTAGCGTCTCCGCTAAACGCAGGATCGAGTCGGTCTGTGCCGGTGAACGGACACAACAGTACACCACATAAATAAGCACGAATTTAAATCTTAAAGTTATTACATTAATCCGATTAAAACATCGAGTAGCACAGCGGAA
>LAPY01004587.1:25827-36485 GCA_000970635.1 Eragrostis tef | reverse complement strand
CTATGAAAAAAATTAACAGCGTATATATAGTTCATAACTTTTAGTTAATGATTGACTGGTTTGACAACTTTTAAGAGATTGAATATGGAGAACATCTAAATTATTGACACTTGTATATAGCTCTGATTAAATGTAGTGACTTTCAGTTTTGGAATGCAAAACCATACATTACGCACAGTTAAAAGTAAAATGGTTGGTTGATTTCTAAAATGCCTATCAGAATATGTGGTAAAAGAAATACGAGCTTATATACAGTATAAATATGCAGTCTTTTATTGCATAAAAAATGCTATGTTTTGTGAAATGGTAAAAACTTAAATAATGTGGATCTGATGTCCAGTCTCGGGAGGTAATATGCACAAGACACTGATCGATCAATGCCTCATTCTTTTGTGACAAGGTTGAGGTCATCTCAAAAAAAAGGTTGAGGTTATTAGAAAACGAAAAAACAAATTTTCTCTAGCCACAAGACATTAATGAATTGATTAGCGAAGAGCTCATGATTGACGGGGAAGGGGCGCGCCAAATGGCGTGCAATTTTTCTAGTAAATTCATCATAATGTTTCTATCAACCTAGTAAATTAATCGTCAATTTTCGGGGAGCCTAGGATGGTCTCCAAATATTGGTGGTGTGTTGTATCAGATTTAAGTCTCCATTTTCAAATTACATGGGACCTGATTGTGACGGTGATGAAACAAACAGCACTGGGGTCAGTCCCTATTAGGTTCCTATGGGCTTACAACTATATGACGACTGTTAGACCGAATTGTATTTTGGTTTAGACTCTGGATGCCGCCGGGCCATATGCCGTGCGTCCGCATCACAGCTGGATAGGTACGGTTTTCATTAGCGGCAAGAGTCCTACCCTTTGATCCTGATTCTATTAATGGATGTTCTTTGGCCTGGCTATATATGTAAAACCTCTGCTAATGCAATCAATTATCCAATCGTTGCGTGAATTACTTCTTCCAACAACGACAAATATATTCGTGGTAAAACACGTCAAACACAGATCCACCAAGACCAGGACAAGTACTATGGCTCCCTTCCTCCAAAAGTTCCTGGACGCGGACCGATGGGAAGCCGAGGATCTCGTCGGCCGGCTCGGCATGGTCTTGGACGCCGCCTTCCTCTTCGCCGGCTTCGTGCCCTACGGAGCCCCTCCACCACGGGGAGACCCAGCAGGATCGGCGTGTCTCTGCCGTTGGTACACCGCACCGCAGCTGGCGCACCGCAAGGACGCCGATGCCGCCGCTGTCCTGATGCTGTTCGCGCAGGGGAGCGATCTGGCACTCCTGATGATGAATCTCGCAACCAACGACGACGATGCAGCTGGCGACGCCACGGGGAGCATGTACCGGGAGCTCCTGGACACGGCCACGGTGGCGCCGCTCCTCTTACGGCCATCGCTGGACGATGATTCCGAGCCCTGGGTGTCGCAGATCGCGAGGTGTCTTGCCGATGGCGTCTTCTCGGGCCTCCTCGTGGACTTGTGCCACAAGAACGGCCTCATGGTGTCGAGCTTCACGTCGCTCCCCGACGACATCACGGTGGAGATCCTCATGAGGCTCGCCGGCGACGGCGGCGACCTGGCGAGCGTGGAGTGCACCTGCAGGCACCTCCGGCGCCTCGTGGCGGAGCATGCCGACGAGCTGTGGAAGCACGCGTACCTGGACATTACCAACTGGCGTCTTAGGCGGCGGCACTTCCGGGCGAAGGCCGAAGGCGAGCTGCGGGAGACTGCAAGCCACCTGCAGCGGCCCCGCCGGCGCTGGGCGCGACGACGGGTCCTCCCGGTGGCCGCCGTGACACCCACGACCGATCGCTTGCGCTGGTTGTGTATGTTTCTCTACGGCGAAGGGAAGAAATCCGAGGGTGTCGTCACCTGGAAGGAGAAGTACATGAAGGCCATGGGATTCTTTGGCTGGCCACCAGTGTCGTCGCCTGTTTGGCTTCCTCGCACTGGGTCAACAGATTTAAACTCGTTCCTGCCTCGACGGCTCCGGTACAAAGATAATCCCACCAGGACGGCAGGAGCGAGGTGCGAGAAAACCAGCGAGCGACGCCACAGCGTGCCTAGGGACGGCAGGAGCAATAAGACGCCGCACGGTGCCGGTGCCATCCACTCGCCGTCCTCACGGTACCGATGGAAGCACAGGTGATATAAAAGAAAACATGCATCAAGAATATCGATCCTGAAATTCGTTTCGTAGGAAAATCAATTTCAATCATATTGTCCTTGTAAACTGTTTTGAAATCTATAATACCGTGTCATTCATTACTTATTAATTCTGTTCCCAATACCAAGGATCAAATTTTGCTGTCATCTTTCTTAGGAGCAGACCAAGTGTTTGTTTAACATGTTTAATCGGTGCAACAGATTCAGACATTATCTCAGGAATCGCATGAGAAGAGAATCTAGTACTCCCGTGTGTAACTCGTCTGTGGGAAATTTAATGTTACATCATGTGTCTCCATCAATGCGCTTCCATAAATATATTAGGCATATCTGATCTAACTATCAAATACATTAGATTAGCAACTATAGGATAAGCATATCCAAATACACACTTAAATTATTTCTTCAACACTAGTTATCTTGATATTTACCAGTCTAATAGTCCTTGAGAATGTAATATTTAAAATATTTACATCAATAGCCCCACAGACGTAGAAATATCAAGATAGCTAATGTTGAAATATCAAAATAGTCTAACTGTCAAATTTATCCTTTCATCTATATATACATCAATACACACTTAAATTATTCACTAGTCTAATAGTCGTTTCCAAAAATAAAAGATTCCCACACCCTATTTTTGTTGCTTCTGACGGACTGAACACTTGCAATTTACTGCCGAAGAAAGAGGTTCTACATTCCTTCTTACAACTGTGTAATGCTAGACTGGAGGAGGATCTAGGACATCAAGACTAACCTCACAGACCAACACATGTCTTTTCTGCGCACTTTGTCCTCACTCGTGCGCACCCGGAAAGGACTTCCCGGTCAGTCATCTATCGCTCCAGGCCAAGCACGCTTAACCTCGGAGTTATTTTCAGATGGGTTGCCGGAAAAGAAGTTGCAAATACATACTCACCCTCTTAGAAGATCGACGTCCTCGTCGGTCAACCTCAATCCAGGAACGTCCCCTCTTGGCCACGTTCGTGCGTCCAGTACCAGCGCATGTGCCATGCTGTGTGACCAGCCATGCGCACCATGCCTGCGCAACTACGCCCACACGTGCCCGTAAAACCGCGAGGGTCGGCTCTGATACCACTTGTAACGTCCTCACAGACCAACACATGTCTTTTCTGCGCACTTTGTCCTCACACGTGCGCACCGAAAAGGACTTCCCGGTCGGTCACCCATCGCTCCAGGCCAAGCACGCTTAACCTCGGAGTTCTTTTCAGATAGGCTGCCAGAAAAGAAGTTGCAACTTGTTGATATGAGTATTCTATCAATCCTATTAAGCTTTGGGCCAAGATGTCACAATACATTACACCATCTATTCTTTGGATGCTCTTTTCTCACAGCAATGATGGTCATTACTGCAAGTGGTGTGGGACTTGGCCCTCCCTGTAGTGGAAATGGTGCAGGAGCAGAAGAGCACATTTCATTTCGATTGCTGCATGTACTGATAGGGACATCGACAATCTGGACGCAGCTCAACAACATTATTAAAACTGGTGAAATTCTTAGTTTTTCTAGATGGAAACATAACTTTATATTTTTTCTCTTTTTTATTCTTTAGAGCAAACAGAAGGCGTCATGACGCTATGACGGTCTGGCTTGCTTCTCTCTACATATTCATGTACTTGGGACAGCTACTACTAACCCAAACTAACATTTTATACATAAAAACGAAATCAACACATATGAAAATGAAACAGTTGAGAGCCACACATGGGCAACCAAGCAAGATTTTGATTCACCATTCACACAGGCTTGGTTGTGCGAGCAGATCATGTTCTGGCTATTTCATGATTCACACACTTACAAGAGAGTGAAGCATACATACACTAAACAATTTGGGACGTCTAAAAAATTGCACTTTTCCTACAGTTATGAACGTGGTTTTAATATATTTCTTTATGTTTTTTTCAGAATTTCTCTGTGCCTAGACTAATAATTCTTACAGTACCTACTCTCCATCGTGGCCGGCAGGCTGGCATGTACTTTACTGTTGCACACATAGCTTATCATAAGCTGCTTAATGATAGTGCTGGCAGTGCATCCACCCACGTTGTGATTGGTCTTATTTAGCACTTGCAACAAGATATGCACTTACCACCAAACAATATATATAAAACGATCGATTCGTCAGCTCATGGTCCTTATTATGTAAGCAAGGACGTGGGTGGAAGGGGCATAGCAGAAAGCAATAGCAATTTTAGCTATAAACTAGCAGTGTTGCTAGGTCTAAGTGGATAGATTTTTATACCCTAGAGACACCCTAACAATCCCATCTTTGCTATCTGTTTTTGTCTCTACGGCAGTAGGCCTGCTACGTTAGTCATTGTGCAACAACACGAATCACAGTAATTCCAGACACAAATTAGTCAACGGGGCGTGGCTGTAAAAAAAGAGGACAAGATTTTACAGTTGTGTGGATGATTTTTTCTGGTCAGAAGTGCGACTGAAAAATCGAAGCAATAGCTCAATAGCCCCATGTCCACCTATTCGCGAATTGCATGGCCAACAAACGAATGGATAATGGCACATAACACCAGAGAATCACCATATGAAGATGGGACCCCAACATTTTACTTCACATAACAATCAGATAGAAGATATCTTAATTCAACCATCCAGAATAAGGGTCCGACAACATGGTGAATCAAGATTATTTCTTGATACCTAAGTACGTCCCTAGGAGAGTGACAATTGTAATAAAGGCGGAGACGACACATGCAATGTTTTTGGAGTTCTTGTAATAACGAGCATGCAAATTGGCCCGTATCGGCCTATTGAAACTTCTGTAATCCTCAATATCTTTCATGACACGGAGATAGCTAGATCCCAGGCGCAGGCCCTGAACCCTCGTGAGGAAGGCGAGCGCCTCCTTGTTTGTGAATGCTCCTCCCTGCAGGATACCCTTGGCTCGCAGCTCCTGCACATCCTCCTCCCTACCCACCAACATGGCGAGGAGGAGGAGGTAAGAACATACAGCCGAGTCTTCATCTCTAGCATCTGGACCTTGAAAGTTTGAGGTCGTGCATAGCTCGTGAGCTGCCATGTTGACAAGCCAGCTTTCACGTGCACTGCTTAGGGACAGTGGCGCCAGGTAAAGCTCAGCAAAGAGGTTTCCTTCCGTCTTGAGGCCCATGTGTATGAGCTGATTACTTTCGCAGGGTTTGAGCGTGATGCCGATTTCAGCCAGCTCGATGGCACTAAGGGAGAAGGATATTGTGTTGCGTTCAGGTTTCTTCTTAGGCTTGGTTTTGTTTTCTCCAACAATATAGAACCGGAGGAGGCCAAGGAGATGGGGTGGATCGGGGATCAAGATGGAAGTCTTTTCAACCGGACATGCGCACCATGCCTGCGCAACTACGCCCACACGTGCCCGTAAAACCGCGAGGGTCGGCTCTGATACCACTTGTAACGTCCTCACAGACCAACACATGTCTTTTCTGCGCACTTTGTCCTCACACGTGCGCACCGAAAAGGACTTCCCGGTCGGTCACCCATCGCTCCAGGCCAAGCACGCTTAACCTCGGAGTTCTTTTCAGATAGGCTGCCAGAAAAGAAGTTGCAACTTGTTGATATGAGTATTCTATCAATCCTATTAAGCTTTGGGCCAAGATGTCACAATACATTACACCATCTATTCTTTGGATGCTCTTTTCTCACAGCAATGATGGTCATTACTGCAAGTGGTGTGGGACTTGGCCCTCCCTGTAGTGGAAATGGTGCAGGAGCAGAAGAGCACATTTCATTTCGATTGCTGCATGTACTGATAGGGACATCGACAATCTGGACGCAGCTCAACAACATTATTAAAACTGGTGAAATTCTTAGTTTTTCTAGATGGAAACATAACTTTATATTTTTTCTCTTTTTTATTCTTTAGAGCAAACAGAAGGCGTCATGACGCTATGACGGTCTGGCTTGCTTCTCTCTACATATTCATGTACTTGGGACAGCTACTACTAACCCAAACTAACATTTTATACATAAAAACGAAATCAACACATATGAAAATGAAACAGTTGAGAGCCACACATGGGCAACCAAGCAAGATTTTGATTCACCATTCACACAGGCTTGGTTGTGCGAGCAGATCATGTTCTGGCTATTTCATGATTCACACACTTACAAGAGAGTGAAGCATACATACACTAAACAATTTGGGACGTCTAAAAAATTGCACTTTTCCTACAGTTATGAACGTGGTTTTAATATATTTCTTTATGTTTTTTTCAGAATTTCTCTGTGCCTAGACTAATAATTCTTACAGTACCTACTCTCCATCGTGGCCGGCAGGCTGGCATGTACTTTACTGTTGCACACATAGCTTATCATAAGCTGCTTAATGATAGTGCTGGCAGTGCATCCACCCACGTTGTGATTGGTCTTATTTAGCACTTGCAACAAGATATGCACTTACCACCAAACAATATATATAAAACGATCGATTCGTCAGCTCATGGTCCTTATTATGTAAGCAAGGACGTGGGTGGAAGGGGCATAGCAGAAAGCAATAGCAATTTTAGCTATAAACTAGCAGTGTTGCTAGGTCTAAGTGGATAGATTTTTATACCCTAGAGACACCCTAACAATCCCATCTTTGCTATCTGTTTTTGTCTCTACGGCAGTAGGCCTGCTACGTTAGTCATTGTGCAACAACACGAATCACAGTAATTCCAGACACAAATTAGTCAACGGGGCGTGGCTGTAAAAAAAGAGGACAAGATTTTACAGTTGTGTGGATGATTTTTTCTGGTCAGAAGTGCGACTGAAAAATCGAAGCAATAGCTCAATAGCCCCATGTCCACCTATTCGCGAATTGCATGGCCAACAAACGAATGGATAATGGCACATAACACCAGAGAATCACCATATGAAGATGGGACCCCAACATTTTACTTCACATAACAATCAGATAGAAGATATCTTAATTCAACCATCCAGAATAAGGGTCCGACAACATGGTGAATCAAGATTATTTCTTGATACCTAAGTACGTCCCTAGGAGAGTGACAATTGTAATAAAGGCGGAGACGACACATGCAATGTTTTTGGAGTTCTTGTAATAACGAGCATGCAAATTGGCCCGTATCGGCCTATTGAAACTTCTGTAATCCTCAATATCTTTCATGACACGGAGATAGCTAGATCCCAGGCGCAGGCCCTGAACCCTCGTGAGGAAGGCGAGCGCCTCCTTGTTTGTGAATGCTCCTCCCTGCAGGATACCCTTGGCTCGCAGCTCCTGCACATCCTCCTCCCTACCCACCAACATGGCGAGGAGGAGGAGGTAAGAACATACAGCCGAGTCTTCATCTCTAGCATCTGGACCTTGAAAGTTTGAGGTCGTGCATAGCTCGTGAGCTGCCATGTTGACAAGCCAGCTTTCACGTGCACTGCTTAGGGACAGTGGCGCCAGGTAAAGCTCAGCAAAGAGGTTTCCTTCCGTCTTGAGGCCCATGTCTATGAGCTGATTACTTTCGCAGGGTTTGAGCGTGATGCCGATTTCAGCCAGCTCGATGGCACTAAGGGAGAAGGATATTGTGTTGCGTTCAGGTTTCTTCTTAGGCTTGGTTTTGTTTTCTCCAACAATATAGAACCGGAGGAGGCCAAGGAGATGGGGTGGATCGGGGATCAAGATGGAAGTCTTTTCAACCGGATCCTTGCGATCTTGCAGACAGCCTTTCAAAGAATCAATGAATTCTTTCAAGGGCACATCAACGAACTCCATGATGGCCTGAACCACCGGCCATGGAAGCTGGTTCTCGAGCAGCATGATATCATGAAAGATTTCGTCGTCGTTGGAGTTGAAGAAATGGCACAAAGAATCATCAATATCAGCTTCAGGATCACTCATACAGATCATGTACTGCACCAAGAAGCAAGCATCAAAGAACAACATGGGTAGAAAGTCTTTATCGGTGATACCTTCCACAACAGCATTGCCGTAGAGCTGGCGGGCAACGTTGGCCTTTGAAACGACCTCACTATACATCCTCTGGATTGTGCAGCCGGAGTTCTTTATGCAGTTGTAGGCAGCCACGTACTTCACCTTCTCTGTCTGCTTGAGGTTGTCTCTGTTACGGTGGTAAGGTCCGATGGCCACCAACATTGGAACAGTATACCGCTCATTCAGATTGAGAGCTTGAATGCCGGCAGGGTACTCATGGATCTTCCATTTCGTGTTGTCGATGTCAATTTTATACTCATCCGCTACATCCTTGAACACATGAATCGGGTGGTCATTCTTCATTTCCATTTTATACAAATCAACGATAAACTCATGCTCTGCTGCTTCAACAGGATCATACTCAACCAGCTGCCCTTCTTTAGAGACAGGGATAGATGTCTCGAGATAGTCACAAAATTTCTGAGTGGAAGCACACTCCACAGCAAGGAGGCCAGGAGAACATACAGCAGGTTCCACGTTCCATTCGACCAGCTGAAGATCGCAAGGTGCCCATGGTGCAGTTGGTTCCATGCTCCAGTCGGCCATCGGAAAGTATTTCTGCAAATTAAAAAGTGCTGTATGAAAAAACTGGAAACAAAAAGTGAAAAGAAGAGATGGAAATATATCACATACAAACTACTAGAAACTAGCCAGTATTGGAACTAATATCATGGGAGAAACAGAAACTAACGGTTAGCTATAAACCAAAGAGACTGGAGTAAGGAAGACTTAGAACCAGGCAGAAGAGGCACAGCCTAGTTGCTCCTCTTATAGATAGCATATACCAATCAGACGTCCTCACTATGCGTTGTGACTAGTGACCACGTACGCATGTGTGTTAAGCTACTAAATGTAACAATGAAAAAAAAAACGTACTAAAAAGTACAAAGTTGTTGTCGTCTAGCTGATGTTTCTTTTGGTCTCCTCTTTTTTTTTTCGAAGATCTTTTGGTCTCCTCTGTTCCGTTAAAAATGCGTCAAATGGTACGATGCGTTAAAAAGTGCTGTATGAAAAAAGTGGAAACGAGAAACTAATGATAACCTATAAAGCAATGATACAATTGCAAGACTTAGCGAGGCAAAAGAGGCACAGCCTAGTTGCTGTTCTTATAGGGAGCACGGACCAATAGGGCGTCCTTAATATGCTTAGTGACCACGAACGCATGTGTTAAGCGTACTAAATGTACAAAGTGGTAGTCGTCTAGCTGATCTTTCTCTCGGTCTCCTTTGTTCCGTTAAAAATGCGTCAGATCGATGGTACAATGCTTGAGCCCTGAGGGCAGACTTACGCAACGCACAAGGCTCAACGGCAGGAAGTATCTCCAAAGAGGATAAGGAAGGATCGTGGAAACCAATGGAACCATATGTGTATATGTTGGCACACAAATATAAAAAAGACGCAAGTTAATAATTATACTGAAAAGGCAAGGTAGTACAACTTAAAGCATCATTGAGGCTTTAGGTAATCTAGAATCGAAAGATACCCTGCATCAGCTTTGTTAGAAAATAACGATAAAGCATTCATTATTAGATCAAGCTACGAGTGCCCACTCGGTTGGTTGGTACTATCTAGCTCTCACTCACGACAAAATGTACAGCGCCTCCGACAATACTATATCGTATCATATCAATTCTTTCGAATTTGCACCAAATTGCTGTTGTTTAATTAATGTGGTGGTAACATGACTTCATTTAAAGGTGACCCATCTCTAAATTTTAACGAGTTATTTTCTTGCAACTACAATGCCCTAAAGTATCTTTTCTCCTTATTGCTCCGGTACAGGTAAAAAGATACTGAACTGCGCAGGGACATGCATTTACAAACTGTTAAGATGACGTTTTTTGTTGTTTCAGGTCAACCAGTTAATCATAGCTAATTTTTATTGAATAACGGTAAGTAGCTGAATTTGTTAAGCATATGTTGCACATGAACATATATATTACGCAAAACTAAAAAAACTTACTCAAAAATGTAATAACGTATGATCTCATATTTGTTACTGTAAGATCAATGAACCTAGAGCATGGTTCATAGGTTTTGGTGATTGATGTCAACATGGTCAATAGGACTAACAAGGTTTGCTAGTGTGCAAGATGTTTAGTCTCATAGATGTAATGATACACTATTGGATGGCCGACATCTAAAGGTTGCAAGGAAGTTGATAAAGAGGAGAAGTGTACATGAGGACTACTACGCACATGAGGTAAGAGACAAGGTAAGTATGTCAAGTGTTCTTGTATGCATCTTATATCTTGATGTACTCTTGATCATCATGTTAGTCTTGTATTTATACCTTATACCATGATTATCTTGTCTCTTATGTGATGATGACATGCATGTGCTTATTTATGTACAATCTATCTTGTCATCATATATTGTTATGTCATGTGATCTTGCTTACATATCCTTTATCATGACATGCATGCTTTGCCTATTGATCATGTAGCTTGCTTTAATATTTTTATATCATGATGATGTAATTGTGCTAGTTTTATATACATATCTTATGCACATTATGTTTC
>LAPY01004586.1:12434-23423 GCA_000970635.1 Eragrostis tef | reverse complement strand
ACTTTTGACATAATATATATTATAAAAGTTAATATTAAAAATCTAATAGATAGAACTACTCAATCAAACAACTAGCTTTTCGGTCAAAATCTCCAGCCAAACAAACACAGCCCGAGTCTTTGACCCTCTTCTCCGCATCCCGCTACTCGCCAGTCTCTTCACGCTTCTATTCCTCCCACACAACCCCAAGAGCGGGAGGAGGACAGGCGGGCGGACATGAGTACCCCGTCGCCGACCCTCATTGGTACGTCCCGAATTTTGGGTGGTGCCCGGGAGTCTAACCATTCGATCTGCATTTTGGTTTTGTTTTTCCTGCCGCCTGTATGTTGGTCTGAATCGGAAGTTTTTCCTTGTTAGCTCGTTTCCGATATGCTATCTTGGTGCGAATCGGAAGGTTTTCCTGTCTGCTATGTAGCCGGTGTTGGGGTGTGCATTGGTTCGCTGTATTAGGGCATCGAGAGGGTGGGCAAGGAGGGAATGATAGCTGAGATCACCGGAGAACACACGCTCCCAAAATGCGGATTGTCCCTGTGTCGCCCTTTTTTTTTCTTGATTTTTGCTACATTTTTTTGTTCTATCCGATCTTGAATATTTTGTTCATCAAGTAAGAAATTTTTAGGCCTTTTTACATAAATGTCGTCTCTTAGAAAGATTGCCTGTTGAATTGTGTTTCGTAAAACATTAGGGTTTTGAGAGGCGCGGTCGATCAATTCCCCCCTCTTCTTTCTTTTATCTCGAAAAAAATTCCCCTTCTGTCGCGCTTCATTTTTTTTTTTTGAGCACTTCTATCGCGCTTCATAGGATTGGGGTTTTCTGCTCTTCATTTTTTGGGTTATTGTGTCCTGATTTCTCGTGTTTGGCCGGCATAATCACCGAAAGGCCCATTTGTTGCCACGCGCAGTGTTCGTTGTTTTTGGCACGGCCCGATATGCCCAAAGTATTTTGATTTGAGAAGGGAGTTCTTGGCACTTGGCAGTTACAGTTGGCACGGCCGATCGATTTTAGTTGCCATCGCGGCCTTTTAGCTCATCATTTATATTATTATACCCATTGGGAGGAGGACAGGCGGGCGGACATGAGTACCCCGTCGCCGACCCTCATTGGTACGTCCCGAATTTTGGGTGGTGCCCGGGAGTCTAACCATTCGATCTGCATTTTGGTTTTGTTTTTCCTGCCGCCTGTATGTTGGTCTGAATCGGAAGTTTTTCCTTGTTAGCTCGTTTCCGATATGCTATCTTGGTGCGAATCGGAAGGTTTTCCTGTCTGCTATGTAGCCGGTGTTGGGGTGTGCATTGGTTCGCTGTATTAGGGCATCGAGAGGGTGGGCAAGGAGGGAATGATAGCTGAGATCACCGGAGAACACACGCTCCCAAAATGCGGATTGTCCCTGTGTCGCCCTTTTTTTTTCTTGATTTTTGCTACATTTTTTTGTTCTATCCGATCTTGAATATTTTGTTCATCAAGTAAGAAATTTTTAGGCCTTTTTACATAAATGTCGTCTCTTAGAAAGATTGCCTGTTGAATTGTGTTTCGTAAAACATTAGGGTTTTGAGAGGCGCGGTCGATCAATTCCCCCCTCTTCTTTCTTTTATCTCGAAAAAAATTCCCCTTCTGTCGCGCGTCATTTTTTCTTTGAGCACTTCTATCGCGCTTCATAGGATTGGGGTTTTCTGCTCTTCATTTTTTGGGTTATTGTGTCCTGATTTCTCGTGTTTGGCCGGCATAATCACCGAAAGGCCCATTTGTTGCCACGCGCAGTGTTCGTTGTTTTTGGCACGGCCCGATATGCCCAAAGTATTTTGATTTGAGAAGGGAGTTCTTGGCACTTGGCAGTTACAGTTGGCACGGCCGATCGATTTTAGTTGCCATCGCGGCCTTTTAGCTCATCATTTATATTATTATACCCATTCATACTCTTAACTACTTATAATAACTGCAGCCTTTCCTTCAATGAAGAGCATTTAGGGGAGCTTATTCAAGACGAGGACTTGGAGGGGGTGGATTTCTACCTGAGCGCATTTTTTCGTTTAGAGGACCCTGAGGCCCCACTTCTGGAGGCTGGTGCCGATCAAGGAATCCTGAATCCATCTCTGATGCTCCATGTCAGAGGAGAGGAGCTGCTCTCTCGCATCAGAGAAGGCAACCAGGATGGAGCACAGTCTTTCTACAATCAGTGGATTCTGCCTCTGCGCAACCTTCATGGCCCTCGGGTTCCATACAGCGATTTTGTGAGGATGCGTGTGGATTCACTTGGTGATCGGATGCATGCTGAAGATGGCAGGTACCTGTCCTATATCATCTCATGCCTTGTGTGTTTTTTTAGAACAATGAGCAGGAACATTGCTATTTCATTTAAGAAGGAATGATGCTTAAAGTTCTTATTCCATGTCTGTAAAACACACCCCTTGACAACACCTAGCCACATCAGGCTACCGACTGCTCCCTGCTAATGTCGCCATATGCTAGTTTTCTAAGCCTCATTTCCTCCCTAATCATATGGAAAACTTGCTGCGGCTGCATTGCTTCGCTCCTTCCATACATTCCAAGCTGTGTACATGATGATTGGAGCCCCTTTTTTTTTCTGTAGTTGTGATTGGCACCATGCTATAATTCCACCAATCTTGGAACTTGGCGATCTGGTTGCACATTCGTATAGATTTCCTCCTGACACCATGAGTTCACCTTGTGCCATACCACTTTCGCCTAGAAACAAAGCAGGCACAGATGACTTTCAGGCTCTTGCTTCTGGTCGCATAAGGGGAATATTGGATGCACTCCCAATTTTTGTTGATTAGATAGTTCTCTGTTAAAACTCTCTTTTGCACTGCAAACCACGTGAAAAACTTGTGTTTTCCTTCAGATTTTGTCTTCAATATCGCTTTCGCATCAAGCTCACAGTGTGCTCTTTGGCACTATATGGCATAAGCCGATCTGGCTATATTGTCCATTGGGCGTCCAAACAATTGTATCCAGCTGATTATTTAGTTGGACCTGCTGCACCAAGTCCCACAAGTGTATAAACTCAAATATTGTGCCCGCGTCTTGCATTCTCCACAGCCCTCTAGTCGAGTTGTCTCCTAGTTCTTCTCTTACCGTCCTATTTTTTCCTCAAGGCCAATTTGTAAAGTCTTGTGCAATGTCCTAATTAAATATTGGTCTTTTAACTTGCTACCAATTAACCAAACAATGGCCTCCAATTGCTTCCTCGGCGCCCTTCCACAAGAGGTTTCTCCTTGCTTCATCTATTTGCTTGACTGCCCATTTGCTTATGGAGAACACTGTGATAGGTTGGTATGGATGAGAACACCA
This sequence comes from Eragrostis tef, assembly GCA_000970635.1. Classification (NCBI taxonomy): domain Eukaryota; kingdom Viridiplantae; phylum Streptophyta; class Magnoliopsida; order Poales; family Poaceae; genus Eragrostis; species Eragrostis tef. The sequence continues at coordinate 20,114 of LAPY01004586.1, read as the reverse complement.
TGTCGACAAGACTTAGCCTCCCTGTTTTATTTAAAATCCTTACTTTACATGCTGGAAGCTTATTTGCGATATTGAGATGGGAAGTTTTGCACTGGGCAAGGGTGCTTGCATAATGTCCTGCGATTCTAATCCTTTACACTGAATTTGGATAAAACATATATTTTGAGAGATTTGTAATGAGCCCAGAGGCCTGACCAAATGCCCTTTATATGCCTTGTGTTTTATTTATGTTATTTCAGTTGATTCACCTTGCTTCATTTGTCTTTTCAGTAGCGATTGGCCAAACCAACAGGCCAAGGATCTCTTAATGGGAAAAATACTGGATTACATTCGGCTCTACTACCGAGGAGCAATCGGGTAAGATTTATTGGGTTGCCGTTTCAGTTTGTCAGATCTTATTAAAGCAATTTGTAAGATGCAAAATTCAGCTCTACACTGATTTGGATTGTTTTAATAGGCACAACATGGTGACCGATGGGAGGCGGCAGCCGTTATGGAACTTTTCCATGATATGGACCGACGTCAATAACGAGCAAATTCAAGTTAATGGTAAATGGATGTATAGATGCTTGGCTTGTAATGATTGGGATGCAGGAAGATACAGAGGAATTAAGCAACTGGAGTACCATCTGGTCGGAAACAGAGAAGGTCGCAACTTACCATGCCCTATGGCAACCCCTCGTCTGTTTGAGTTGATGGGAGTTCCTGATCCCTACATAGTCCCAGGTTAGTTAATCTACTTACCCTGTCTAATTTGTTTGCTTTGAATGTCCTATGAGCTGTTCTACTAAAATATTGTGATGTGCATGTCTTCTCAGCTAAATTTGAATTTCAGATGCAGATAATGATGAACCAAATATATTGCCAGCTGAGAACAATCAAGTCCCTATCCCTAATAACCAAGGTTAGCATACTCTTATGAACTTTAATTTAGCATTGGTGTGCTTTTCATTTGCAGTGATGTAAGTTAGTACAATTTTTTTATAATGGAAAACAGCAGTAGGCCAAAGAAAGAAAATAAATAATACTTGCAGTGATTAAGATAAAGTTACGAAAAGAAGAAAGCTATGCTAGACTATAGCTGATGAGACCTATTATGTTGTGTAATTTATACGAGATAGTTCCTCTGTCACTTAGTTTTAGTCTATAAAATGAGTATATATCTTGTGATGTGCTTCAGATTTAAAGTGTATACATATTCTAAATTGTCTTTTTGATGTGGTTGACATGTAGAGGTTTTATTTTCAGCTGGTGATGTTGTGATGAATGCTACCAATTAACCAAACAATGGCCTCCAATTGCTTCCTCGGCGCCCTTCCACAAGAGGTTTCTCCTTGCTTCATCTATTTGCTTGACTGCCCATTTGCTTATGGAGAACACTGTGATAGGTTGGTATGGATGAGAACACCATGTCGACAAGACTTAGCCTCCCTGTTTTATTTAAAATCCTTACTTTACATGCTGGAAGCTTATTTGCGATATTGAGATGGGAAGTTTTGCACTGGGCAAGGGTGCTTGCATAATGTCCTGCGATTCTAATCCTTTACACTGAATTTGGATAAAACATATATTTTGAGAGATTTGTAATGAGCCCAGAGGCCTGACCAAATGCCCTTTATATGCCTTGTGTTTTATTTATGTTATTTCAGTTGATTCACCTTGCTTCATTTGTCTTTTCAGTAGCGATTGGCCAAACCAACAGGCCAAGGATCTCTTAATGGGAAAAATACTGGATTACATTCGGCTCTACTACCGAGGAGCAATCGGGTAAGATTTATTGGGTTGCCGTTTCAGTTTGTCAGATCTTATTAAAGCAATTTGTAAGATGCAAAATTCAGCTCTACACTGATTTGGATTGTTTTAATAGGCACAACATGGTGACCGATGGGAGGCGGCAGCCGTTATGGAACTTTTCCATGATATGGACCGACGTCAATAACGAGCAAATTCAAGTTAATGGTAAATGGATGTATAGATGCTTGGCTTGTAATGATTGGGATGCAGGAAGATACAGAGGAATTAAGCAACTGGAGTACCATCTGGTCGGAAACAGAGAAGGTCGCAACTTACCATGCCCTATGGCAACCCCTCGTCTGTTTGAGTTGATGGGAGTTCCTGATCCCTACATAGTCCCAGGTTAGTTAATCTACTTACCCTGTCTAATTTGTTTGCTTTGAATGTCCTATGAGCTGTTCTACTAAAATATTGTGATGTGCATGTCTTCTCAGCTAAATTTGAATTTCAGATGCAGATAATGATGAACCAAATATATTGCCAGCTGAGAACAATCAAGTCCCTATCCCTAATAACCAAGGTTAGCATACTCTTATGAACTTTAATTTAGCATTGGTGTGCTTTTCATTTGCAGTGATGTAAGTTAGTACAATTTTTTTATAATGGAAAACAGCAGTAGGCCAAAGAAAGAAAATAAATAATACTTGCAGTGATTAAGATAAAGTTACGAAAAGAAGAAAGCTATGCTAGACTATAGCTGATGAGACCTATTATGTTGTGTAATTTATACGAGATAGTTCCTCTGTCACTTAGTTTTAGTCTATAAAATGAGTATATATCTTGTGATGTGCTTCAGATTTAAAGTGTATACATATTCTAAATTGTCTTTTTGATGTGGTTGACATGTAGAGGTTTTATTTTCAGCTGGTGATGTTGTGATGAACATGTATTAGTTTGTCGTTAGCCCTTGTATAGGAAGTAGGATTTCTTTCCCTATATTTAAAATGACTCTTAACTACAGATGAAGTTGATGAAGTTGCTGAGGCGGCAGCCAATCAAGCTATGGGGGGCCAGCTAGGTATAATCATCTCCATTGCACACAAATTCGAGATTGTCCTTTTGGTGCGGTTGACATGGTGATGTTGTGATGACCATGTATTAGTTTGTCTTTAGCCCTTGTATAGGAAGTAGGATTTCCTTCCCCAGATTTAAAATTACTCTTAACTACAGATGAAGATGCTGGCAATCAAGCAATATTCATCTCCATTGCACACAAATTCGAAATTGTCCTTTTGGTGTGGCTGACCTGTACAAATTTGATTTTTAGGTGGTGCTGTTGTGGTCGAGGGCAACCAGGATGCAAATGCCCCAGGTTAGGTCATTTCGATTTGATATTCTTGTTAATTGTGCCAGGGTGCTCAAACTAAACGCAAGCTCCTTGTACCAGCTCGTCCACCGCAAGGCTTCATCGAGGCCTCTACAGTCCTTTACTCCCATGGGAGGATAAGTCCACAGCTTGACCCAATCGTTCGCTCGCTGGCCAATGAACCACTGCCTGCAATTAACCCCCTGGCTTCAAGAGTTCGGCTCCAAAAGATTCGTACTTGGTGTATTCAAGCAACATATATGGGAGGCTGGGAAGTTGTTGATGCTCATAACGTCCTGACCGAGGTACTACCTTGGTCTTTTGCGATGGATTTACTGAATTGGGTGTTTGGGATATTTATCTTATACTAGCTTGAATTATTTATATGAACAGGTTCAAGAGACAAGGAACCACATATTGAAAATGCTCGATCATCTTTACTCTGTGAGACCGGCGCTCCGCCACAACTTCCATACCATGCTCAACGAAATCGATACGCTGGAGGAAAGGTGTTTTGCGGCGACGGCTCCCCATGTACCCTGAGCGCAAGAAGCTGTTGAGTCTTGAGTTTTGAGTAGAGCGGCATAAAGATGTGCCATGTGACAATTCATAGTGTAGTCGTGTCTTAGTGCCATGGGGCAATCCTTCTTCATGTTTTTATTTTGGACTTGCCGTGGTTTAGTGCTGATAAATCATGTGACGACAAAAGCGAAGAATAGGTTCCTGGAACAATCACAGGTTTTGACTGAAACATTGTAATGTTTTTGCAGCTTTAACAACTCTGATCGTTTCTGGATTATATAGTGCTTAAACTTAACAAGTGAAATCTCCGTTTCAAACATAAGATTTTACCATACAGATACCTACCTGTGGATTGTTTCTACAGCATTGTCGTGCAAATGGATGGCGTTTTTTTTTCCCAAAAAAAAAGTAATTGTTGACGTGACGTTGTGACGGCCCAAATCACAGCACGGCATACCGGGCCGTGCAAGTGCCGCGTGCCAGCCCAATAAGCCCCGCACGTCTGGCGTCTATTTACGCCATGATCTATCGGTTCCCCTTCCCCTCTTCACCGTATCACATTCTAGGGTTTCTATACGCCGCATCCACCCACAGGAACCCACCTGATCGAACTTGAGAAATCAAGATCTTCACCCGAGAGATGGCTGGATCCAGCGGGGAAGACCGAGCGGTGGCTGGATCTGGGGACGTCGACCTTTCGCCGTTGCCCTTCTTGGATTATCCCTGCACGGCACGCCTCCGCCTCCGCCGGCTCTTCGCCTACCTTCGGGGGCATGGCTCCTGGGAGGTGTATCAAGCGTATGAACCACACCCCTCTTGATTTGCTTGATTCGTTTATCCCTCCATCGCCCCTTCGCGCTATTCGACCGCTCAGACCACTGTTCGATTAACATCGCAGGGCGAAGAGCAGCATGCCTGTGATTTTCCATACGAAGGACCTGGCGAAGCAGATCCAGGAAGGCCAATGGCGAGATGCGAGATACTACATCGCCCGCTTTGCCCCCTTCGTCGAGGTGGGCAACGCAGCCAATCTGCTCATGCTGTTCCTCCGCGACCTTATGACCCTCAACAACTTCGCCGACGGCCAGGCCATGCCGCCAACCTGCCTCTGGTACTGGATGAAAAGAATCCACAAGAAACCTGTGCTCGACAAGTACCCCTGCTTTGCAGCCCTAGTTGACGACGTCCTCTCCAACCGCAAAGATCATGCCAGGTCTCGATCAGTTTCCATCGTCTCATCGTGACATGATTTGATCGATATATTTGCAGATGCAATCAAATCCTTACTTGCTAGTAACTGCTGCTGCTGCAGGGCCTTCCTGGATTGGCAGCTCGTCAGGAACAAGGCGGCGAAGGTGGCCGAGGAGATGGCCTACAAGGTGCCTGAGCTCCGGGAAAGGATGCATTACCCGCGCGGCCGGAATGATCTGTACCACACTGTGTTTGTTGGATCCAGGTATGCCTGCAGTTTCCTGCACCAACAGCCGGTTTTCCTGGCTATATGATCTAATCTCAGCTACCTTTCTTCTAAGGCGCCAAGTGAAGAAAAACGTTGGCAGGAAACAAGCAACCGATATAGCGCAGTACTATCTTCAGATGAACAAGAGGTACTGCACGCATATGCATTGATCTATTTTGACTCATGTTGATTCTGTTTTCCTTTTATACACTGTTAACATTGCTGCAATTGTGCAGGCTGCCTTCTTCGACTCAAGAGGCAAATCGTAGCGATCCAGGTATCATAGTGTTGCTGAATATCTCCCTGATAATACCATCTAACATCGTAGCAATCCTGGTATCATAGCTCTTGATTCACTTTATACACTTCTGCTGGTTGATGTTTGAGCTTTTCAATTGCAGAGCTGCGAGGGGAGCCGATGCTAGCACTGTTTGGTATGTACGGTCTTATCCCCTCCCTGGCTTAGCAGGCCCTATTCTGTCACAAATTCTCACTAACCACTTTTACTATGTATTCACAATGACTGGAAAACTCGTATGGCCTTCAGAGAGTACATTGGAAGCTGGCAGACGTCCTGAAGGTAATAATTTTGTGATCTCCACAGCTAAAGGTGAGCCGCAACTGTGCACTTAAAATAAGCTTTCTGCAGGTATTCCATTATCTCGGGCTAAGGCTCGAACCCGCATTGACCCGAGCGGCTTAAGAGGGAAGTTCGACATAGGGACCATAAAAGGCCAGAACGACTTTATGCATGCCCTATCCCTCCAACTTGCACTTCAATCCAAATTAGGTAAAATGAATCTCATTTTCTACGTTTTTAACTAAGATGTTCCTTCAAATACCAAGCTTTTTGCTTCCTCGCAGATGCCTCAAAGCGTAGTTCTTCTGTTGCCTCTACAGAATCTAACTCAAGTAAGTTTAACGGTTGTTGATTGAATTAAACGGGAGCAACTCTCTACTCGTACCTTGTGGAAGCTATTAAATTTAGTACAAACTGTAGGAAGTTACTGCTGGTATTTGTGCTCAAACTTCTTATGGCTGTTAGTTTCCTTTAGCTTTATGATCTTGAGTCACATACAGATGGCAAGACCGCTATTGCTATGTATTAGTTTCCATACATAAAAAACTGCAAATGTTACCATGTTTTATTTCTTTGCTGTTATGTGTATGTTGTTTTGGGCAGCCATGAAGCGCTCGATCTTTGAGGAGGCTTGCTTAGACACTCCTTATCCAGGAAACAATTCAAAGAGGCCACGGACTAGTGGGAGTTTTGGTGAAGTAAGTGAATACTGAGCTGTGATGTGCTGTTCATCTGTAGCGATGCATTTGGTACTTATCTACAGCTATTCGGCAAGGCTTAGTTTTATATGCAGCCTACACAATGTCCTGTGCAGAATATTGCCTTGAAGTAGCATTTTTGTTAGTAATTATGGCGTCACATTTTTTTCTGCATGCACTTTCCTTACCTGTGTGCTGCTCTACCCCAGCATCACCTGTAATATTCATTATGATGCATAGTGCTATATTACGATCTGATGAAATACATGACGAGCAGAACCATAAGTTTATGTTCCCCGATGGGGCTGTATCTCATTTATGTTTTTATGGTTTCTCTTTTTTCTTCGCCATGGGTTGTATCTTCTTTTTTTCTCTGATGAAACTAATACCTGATCACAATTTGTTCTCTTAGGATCAGGGTCACCAAGCTTCGAGCCACCTCATTGTCTAACAAGGAACCGCTTAAATCAAACGCCCCTGGAGGTTATTTCTAATGCATCCTTCCACATCACTTTTTGCATATTAAGTGACCGCATGTTAGTGTCATGTATTGCAGGCCGAAATAAATTTTTTTGTTCTGGTGGGAATGATAACTTATTTAATTTTTGTAGTACACAACAGAGTTTGTTATAGCTGAATTAAATAATCATAATGATCGCAGAAGGCTATCCTTTTTATTTATATCAGCTCTCATCTCACTACTTTTTTATGTTTCTTGCAGGTCTGGAGCTAGTTGATATTCGATATATCTGCTGAAGAGACCTTAATATATGGAAACATATTAGAATGTTAGTTGTGGAGTTTGTCACAACGTCTTCAGTAATTTAATAGCTACGATGCCCTGAATCGCTTGTCGGAGAAGTGCTATCTTGGTGTTCGTTTTCTCGTTCCTGTTTAGACTAGAGTTTGACCGTTTCTTATATCGTTTGTTTCGTTTGCTCTAGTCAGTTGCCAGTATACTTGTTTCGTTTCTTATATCGTTTGACCGTCCCAACGCTCCCGATGTCATATCATGGCAACTGTCCCGCGCGTGCCTGCTAAATTCCTGGCTCTAATTCTGAAGTCAACGTTAATAGGAAGTCTGCTACGATTGAGCCAGCTGCAGCTTTCAGCCAGGACGAAAGTAGCTAGTCGCACGGAAAAGCACTATTCCAGCTTAGCTGCAGGAAAGCTATTTTTCGCATGCAAACAGATCAACCGGTGGCCCGGGGCAGCCCAAACCCCTGTTCGTTTCTCCGAGCAAAAATTTTAGCTAATGTCACATCAAGAAGAATCTTGCCATTTAGAGTATTAAATAAAGTCTAATTACAAAACCTTTTTA
>LAPY01004585.1:14108-40031 GCA_000970635.1 Eragrostis tef | reverse complement strand
GCCGCTTGGAGCTCAAGACCAAGATCGCCGAGGTCTGTGCTTATCCTTGTCCAGCGTCCGCTTTGTGTTGGGGGAAATGCTCGTGTGAATTGACGCATGTTTCCGTTCGTGGTGTCTTTTCCCCTCGTGCAGCATCAGAAAGCGATTGCGGATCATGAGCTCAAGGAGCAAATGGACGAACCTGTGGTCCAGCAGCTCGAAGCAGAGGTCAATGGCCTCAAACAGAAACTTCAAGAATTCAACAAACAGCAGCTGGCATTGCGAGCAAAAGCCAAAGCCATAGATGAGGACAAAGAGGGGATCATCAGCAAGGTGGTTATTCCTGTCATACACTTCTAGTTCTTTTCTTTAGAAGGTGCTTTGGCTGTTCCTGATATGTTTGGTAACCAAAAGTCTCAAACATGTGTTTTCTATATGGGGCTGTATTTATATTATTAGTGTATAGGTCATGTATACATAAATACCCATAGGCAGTGAAATTGCCTGGGCTTCTGTCCATAGACTTCTTTGGTACAGAGTTGAAAAATTAGTACTTAAAGATGGCTCTAGTTACACATTAGACTTGAAGTGGAGAAGGCTGGACCTGTTTGGCAAGCCACCCTCTTGCTCTGAACCATGTGAAGTCGTAGTTTGATAGCTCCACTAGATTAGAGGTGTTAGGTGTTCCAGGCCAATCTAGTCCTGGATCTCTGGCTTTCTGTTTATGAAAGCAACCCTTCAGCGTAACTGGCGGATATAATTTTTACTGACCATTAACAGCTAATGATTTTTTCCTTAGTTCTTAACTTACTGGTATCCTGTCAGATTTACTTTTGACTTGCTGAAGTGCACTTGTTGAATTGATGGAACGTTGATGCTCCATCAAAACCATCGCTTAAATATTGTACTTAGTGTTTTTCTTTGCACAGATGTCGCAAGCCGATTTTGAGTTGATGAAACAGAAGCAAGAAAATACCAAGCTATTGTCCAAAGTTGTTCAATCCCCCGAAAAGCTTCAGGTAGAAACTTTCCTCTTGTATTTATTTGTTTTAAGAGCACAAAAAGTTTAATAGGAATTTCTTTGACCCATTTTATTGGTTTATGCTAGCATGCCTAAGCTTTTTCTTAAAAAGAAAAACTGAAACTTCCACTTAAGGAAGCAATTCTAGGTTTCCACATTAGAACAATATATGCCATGGTACTCCTTAGAATGGATTTGGATGCCGCAATCTTCTCAAATATCAACATAACGTTATAGCCTGGCAGTATACTGTAACTAAGTACGAATTATTTGTTCTATAATTGCTGTCATCATAGGATGATAGGATGCTTTATCTTGATTCTTGTGTAATGTGTATATATTACTATTGATGTATCTTGTTTTCTTTCAAAAGATGATCATTCTTTGACGAATTTGATTTTGCTAGCTTCTTTATTTTCTGTTCCTGCTATTTCTATGTGCGTACAGCCCCAAATTGATTAGATCAGCACTATGTACTTCTATCACCTAATCAGCATCTCAAATTGATTATATCAGCACTACACACTTCTATCAGCTAATCAGCATCTTGTGTAAGCTTGCATAATAACCATCTATTTTATTTTTTCTCAAAGAGAGCCCTTGAGGTGAAGAAAGCAGCCCGTGCGGAATTAAAGAACCAAGAGAAGATATTAACACAGAATATCCAGGAGAAAAACAACAATATTGAGACATATACTAAGGTACACTTGTTCCATTGTTGATCTTAAATAATGTTTTCTAGTGCTGGTGAATTCTTATTTAGTTATCTACACAACTTTCAATCAATGTTTTTGTACTAATTGCCGGTGTGCCTAGCTCATAGTCATTGCACAAGAATCATGAATTGTCGTTCCGTGAGGCTTCACCTTTCTTATTCCTGGATATTCAATTTTTGTATCTGCTAGCTCAGTATCTCCGATTTTGCAGGCTTGTGAGAAGCTTTTGAAGCATTCCTCTAAGATCTCCGCTCTACTGGAGCTGGTATGAATAACTGTGAAAGTTGCCTGCATTTCCGTGTTTTTCTTGGGGCAATTGCCTGCCTCGGTAAAATTGTTCTACCAATGAGACTGTACTAAAATGTTCTACTTATTATACCTGCTAGACCGCTGCTGTTAAAACTGCTGAGAAGGAAGTCAAAGCACTCAAAGCTAAGATTGATGATCAAAATTTGGAAATAGCTACCCTTGGCCCTAAAATTGTTGAATGGCAAAGCAAAGGTTGTCAATTTAACTTGTACTTTTTTGCTGTGCTGCTCAAGTACTATTCTAGTCCATGCTTAGTTTCAAGTATTCGCATAACATTAGTACATTACCGCTCATGATCCTCTTTGCATTAGCACTTGAAACTGAGGAGCGTCTGAAGGTAAAGGAGAAAGAAAGAGATCAAAGGATTGCAGATAATAGTCGGAAGATGGCTGCTTTGAAATCCGAAATGGATTGTAAACATCAGGACCTGGAAGATAGGCAAAAGAAAGTAGAGGAGAAGATTTCAAAGGTGATTCTTTTATCTTGAATTTTCAGCTGTTGAAATCAAAATAACCTTATTTACACTTTGATTCGTCCAATGTTTTCTGTTTAGTTGTTACTTTTGCCATTCATTGGAGTCGTTCTTGTTGATTTTTGTTATGCCATTTCTTTGACACGTATCCTCTTATGGAGTAGCTGACATGTTCTGTTCCTATTTATCAACACGCAGGCTTCTGATTTATGCTCCCAAGGTGACTCAATCGGAGCTGCTGCCGCAAAAAAGCAAGAAGAGATATATACCAAATTTGAATTTGTATGCAAAGCGGTATGTTTTCTGTTAGAAAGTTTGTTCCCTAGCATTGTCAATTAGATTACATCCTTGAAATCAGTTGCTGATATGATGTTCTTCCAGGCTAACCACCTCATCGATAACCTTGACCGTTCCCTGGAAGAAGCTGAGTAGTTCTTGAAAAGTGTTGCTGCGACAGCTGACACTATTGTTTGTACAGTACTCCTGTTAGTGCTCCACTTTTGTTTGTATGGAGTGTGCACACAGCTTGTGCATCCCGAGTCCAATCAGCTGTAACATAAATTAAGTATATACAACGTTGTTTTGAACAAATGTTATTGAGCATATCTTGATGGCAAATGCTTGAGCTTAATCATGTATTTCTACCTCTAAAACTAAAAGTATATAAATCCAGAGCCTCATGTAATCCCTACCCTATTTATTTTTACAATGGGGAAAATGTGTAAATTGGGCTGTCGAAGATGATTCTAAGCATGTTGACCGATCTTTTATCCAGTGGGCCCTACCTGTCAGTACCGGTCCAATCTTCTCTTCCTCGTCTCGGCTTTCCTCCCCCGTTGGCCCCCGGAGTCCCGATCCATCTCGACGGCGGCAACCACCCATTTTCTCAACCGCCGGGATCCCTCGGGCTCACCTGGGACGGCCGGCGGCCGCACCCGCCCGTCCTCTCGCCACCCGGGAGAGTATATAGCTGGACCTCTCCGGGAGCTACGCTCTCACCGCCACACGGGCCATGGTAAGCTCTCACCCTGATTCCATCTTCACCTGGACCGTGAGATCGCTCCATTTCATGGCCTCAAATTGATGCTCCCATGGGGGCCAGCTCTGTTCCTTGGCCTCAAATAAATTGTGCTTTGTTCGATTAGGTTCTTATCTGCGCTGGCTAAACATCAGTTAATATCATTTCTTCCTGCAGGCGAATTCCCTGCGATTGTATCTGACTTGCATCCGAAACACTCTGGAGGCTGCGATGTGCCTCCAGGTATTTCATTCAGTTGAACTCCCTCATGAACTGCAATTTCTTACACAATTCTCCTGCTGCTGTTCTCATTTCATTAGCAGTGCAGACTAGGTGCTTTATCTTTTTGTTTTTCCTTTAGAATTTCCCTTGCCAAGAAGTTGAGAGGCACAACAAACCAGAAGTGGAACTCAAGTAAGTCGTGATGCTACATGTTACTGCATATTCCATGTTTTCGTATTTCATGACCAACACTTCTAAGAGTTGTTAAGAGTGCGAGGGTACCCAATTTCAAGACCAGTATTATGTGCATAAAATCACTGTCAATTCGATCTTACAAAGTTTCGCAGAAACGTTGCCCCTGAAAGATCCTTCTGTTTCCTTGCATATAGTACTTCTCGTGTCATCTTTAGTGCATATCTGGGCTCCCAAGTGGTTCTTCCTTGATGAAGTTCCCCATGCTAGAAAATGGCATAAATTTCCCAGAGTTAATTTTAAATAGTGTAGACTGCTAAAGATAAAAATAAAACCATGTCTTTCTTTGGCTTCTTTGATATGTATCTGTCTATTTTATTCTTATTGAACCAAAATTATTGTAAAATAAGAATGATTCATTCCACTCGACTCGGATAAGCGCTAGTAATATTCTTATTTCTTGTGGATATGTCAGTTTAAATTTGTTTTTACATTTTACATTGAAGCTCATGCAAGTAGATATTTTTGTGCTTAAAATTCCATCCTCATTTTTTAGTCCTTTTTCTCAGGACAAGCCCTGAACTTTTGCTGAATCCGGTAAGGGAGACTTCTTTTGTCAGCATCATAAATTCAGTTTGTAATTCTTTACTGTTACTTTTTATGTGAACATGGCCTTCCACTATGTACGTAATGAGGTGAAAACTGGGAACAAACAATGTCAATGTTATCATTTGTTTTTCTTTATTACAAGCCCACACTCTATGGGACCATGGTTGGAATCATGATCAGCTTTGTTTTAGTTCTGTTTGTTGATCTTTGGATCTTCTTTACCATGACTATTAGGAGGGAAGAAGCTGTTTGCCTATTACTTTGAGCATTCTTTTTTATATCATTGTCAGGACTATAGAGTATGAATTCAACATGCTTGATCAGTGTTTCATTTCATGTTTGTTGATCTTTGGAATTTAGTAAGCTCTCGTATATCCAAAAACTGTTTTAAATACGACTGTTGCCAAGCCAAGTTAATTGTGTTTACTCATATGTAGTTAACATCGTCTTGATACTTTGTTTATTTGAGAAGACACTTAAGTTTCTTTTTCATTATTTCCAGAATTATGATTTATTTATTTTTTCTCCCTGTTTGTAGGTATTGATATGCCGCAATGAAGCAGAAAAGTGTTTAATAGAGACTTCAATAAATTCCATACGTATAAGCTTGAAGGTAGCATGGAAAGCTTGGTTGGATGTTAATATTCTTACTAGGACTACTATAGTTATGAGATGTTATTTGGTCAACCTACTAAATCCGAACCATATCGTGAGTTCTTTATGCGATAAATTTGAGCCATATTAACAGTAATTGTAGAACATATTTCAGCTATGAAATTAAAATTTTAGAATAATACTATCTACAAATCTCCAAAAATGTTGGATCGTGTACTCATTATAATTTGCACCTGCATATCAGCTTGTGTTATGATGTTTATCAGGTGAGCAGTTGTAGTGCTCTTAATATGCTTCTGATTTATTTTGACAGGTTAAGCAGGCAGATGAACTTGAAAACATTCTTGCCAAGAAGTTCCTTAGATTTCTATCAATGAGGGCAGAGGCATTCCAAGTGTTGAGGAGAAAACCAGTTCAGGTATTACAACTGCTGCACTGGTCACTTTAGTAGTGGGTATATCTTTACTATGTTAGTTTTGTAGTAGTACATGATTTGTCTGTAATCATACTCGGTCTAGCAACACTAATAAGCCCAGTAATCCTCTTTTGTTGCTTTAACAATTTTTGATTGAACTGATTAGATATGCTTTGCCATATTTCAGGGTTATGATATCAATTTCCTTATAACAAACTACCATTGTGAGGACATGCATAAGCACAAGCTCATAGATTTCATTGTGCAATTTATGGAGGTAAGATGATTACAAGAAAAGGCTCCTAAATTGGAGTACCCTTTTTGCCAACACTTGTAGCTTCGACATTTGTATGCCACACACACGTTTTATTATATGTTGTCGTTGCATATTCTTACATCATATTGGCTTCAGGACATTGACAAGGAGATCAGTGAATTGAAGCTGTCCGTGAACACACGTGGCAGGCTTGTGGCAACTGAATTCTTGAAGCAGTTCATATGACTTAACAATAGTGGTCCTGCAGTGTTGTTGCTCCATGTTATCTCCGTCTTGTTGTGGAGATGGGCATTTCCAGTGTCTGTAACTAGGCTGCCATTTAGTGCAAGCATGAACTTTCTATAATTTCCTCCGATTATTTGCTAAGCACAAGTTTTCTTTCTTAAATGCCTTGCATGTTGCAAGGCGCAGCTAAAGTTTTTCATTGGCAATTTTAGCATTGCGTATGAAGCACATATTATTTGATGCCAATTTGAATGAAGTCATCATGCACCCAGCTACCCTTTCCTGCTTGTGCATAGAAGCAGCCACAGTTACTGGTGCTCCCAAGTCACAATGCCTCTGTCAGCTGTTAGAAAAGGCTGGATCCAGTCAGGTGTTGAGATGAAAAATGAGCTCTGAGAGAGCAGCTAGGAACAAGCATAACGTCGTCGTGACTCCAGAAGCGTGATCTGCTGTGTAATGGGCTCATTTTTCAGTTTACAAGAGAAGTAATGTTTTATCGTAATAACAGAGATGACAATAATGTGTAGTATACGTCTCTTGATGTCATTTTTGTCTCTGTTGTGAATACCAACCGATGAATGGTCAGAGTTTCGAATTTCTTCAAGTTTTTCAGATACTACTGCTTCCTGCAGGCTTGTAGACTGTAGACCAATAAGCAGCTTCTCTGGAGCTGCAATATGTCGCATAGTTTGGAATCAGAATCCACAACTTGCAGGCTTTCGCACAATTTATCTTGAGGTGGAACGCACGGTGACCGCGCGCACAATGTGAATCAACCCGGTACTGAATAGAACACGAATTAAAACCTAATAAAACCTCTGTCTTAGCGATCCTGCTTGCCTGCTTGGATTGGGAAAAGGCCCTCTGCGTTGGTTGCGACGGCAGATGGAGAATCTCCGCTCTGATCTCGCGCGCGGCGCGACTTGTTCGCCAGGATGCAGAGAAGACGACGGCGCCGCCACTGGAGATGAAAATATCATAGGCGAAGAACTGCAGCAGCAAGAGGAGGAGGATCGCACACCATCACCGGATTTTGGAAGCGACGGGGAAACAAGATCACGTACAGATGAAAAGCATGCTATTTGTGCGGATATCAATAAGATTCCATGGAATGATGAAGATGAAGAAAAGTACCAAGAGATCGTCCGGTACATCAACCTTATGTACGAGGGACCAATCGAAGGCTTTGATTGGGATGAAGATAGGATCCACAAGGAGATTGATCATTACCTCGAGAAGTTGAAGGGTGGCCTCCCTTACCGTGATGATTTGGAATTCTGGGTTTACGACAAGGAGCCACAGCGCATAGAGTTGAACCAACGGCTCGCTCTTTATCGCATTAGATCGTATAAGGTAGCTATTCCTATTGGAACATAGCTCGCTAGCATACGTTAATTTGACACGTCCACTCTTTGTTTTGTTTTGAATGTATACTTTTCCTGCCCTATGCATCTTTGTAGGAGGAACTGCGGAACCTGGAGGATGAAGAGCTGAGACGCAAATACCCATCTCTTGAAGACGAGAATTACTTTGTGTTTTACGAGAATCGTTACGATTGGTACTTTGATCCTGTATACTGCAAATTTGCCCACCTAGAGGACTACCAGCGGCTAGTGCTTCGTGATTATGTAAGTAACCTGGGCTCCATGCAAATTACCAGTTCACCGCAGTTTAAGGCCCTTTATGTTGTGATTGTTGTTACGGTATCATGCCCAATTCTTGCTGAATACAATTCAATGATTTTGGAAAGGCCATATTTAGAGCACTGATCTAATTACTTGACCCCAATGATGGCTAGAGTTTCGAATGATGCCTTTATAGGATTGCTTCTCCCTGTGCCATGCTTTTATTTGATACTGTTATGTGGATCCTTTCTTATCTTTGCGCTCGAATAAAAAAAGCTCATGTTTAGAATACATTTTGCTGTTACACTCCTATGGCCACATTTTGGCCCCATACTGGTCAGTGTTCAATGCACGTTGTGGTGGATCTGTGACCATCGGAAGCAAGGATACAAGTTTCTACTCCTATTGCACTGAAGTTAATATGTTAGTAGGATTAAGATGGTTAACCGGTCATTGTAGATTAGCGCTGGATGTAAAATTTTATTTTATTTTTGATATGATATTTCATTGTACAGGGTGAGTATGAAGAGTGGGAGGATTACCGCAGGACTTGCAATACACTTGAGGGTGATCAACAGTTTGTCCAATTCTGGGATGACTTGCAAAACAAAACTAAGGTATGCATGATGTGATTGATTGTAAACATGTGAACATGCGTCATCTTCGTCTCATTGCCTTTTTCATCATGTGCAGTGGCTTATAGACTGCGTGAAAGCAGGCCGTTGTGTGGTAAGCATCCTCCAAAAGTCTCTTGTGGTTAAATGGTTCGTTGAATGTGTCTGAAGCTAATGCCTCACATCATAAATTATTTTGCTTCTTAGTGGATGAGATTTGAGAGAGTGGCCTACTATCATGCAGTGAAGATCGCATCAGAATTTCCAACGCTTTCTGAGTCTTTGTTTGACATTGGCTATTCTGTAATGCCTCTCCCTCATGCTGATTTAATGAGTATATGAACGAGATGATCATATTTGACAGTTATGTGTTTTTTTATTCAGGAATATCTTTGGACTGTTAGGTTTGAAAAATTTTTTGTTAAATTACTATGTTGAATTCTTTCTCACGATTTGGAAGCTGGTTTTCCAGGGCAAGGTTAGATTCTAGTCTAAATATGCAGAACTACACGACTTTTGGTGCTCCTTTTCTTTTTTGTTTGTTCCAGCTTTTTTCTTGCTTAATTATGGAATGCCTTTCCCTTACATTGCTTAGATGGATTTCAAAGAAGCTTTGAGGAAAGTGTATGAAGGTGGCAAACATTATCCTTTGTCCAGTTCTGAATTGAAAAGGGAGCTTGATGGGCTTGATAGCGATGAGATTAGTGTTCCTGGGTTTGTGCGAAGTAGTGTAAGTTTCTCTTAATCGCGACCGTATTCACTTACGAACTCATAAGGCTTTTTGGTATTTTTTCGCACCATGTTATTATCCCTAGCTAATTCTTCCTTCTGTTCTTTATCCAGTACGAAGCCCACATTACTAAAATTGGTGGAGAGGTAAGCTTCTTTTTGTTTGCTATCAAAGTCGTATCTGTTACCAGAATGTTTCTCTAAATCAACTTGTGTCTTTAGGTTACTGAAGGCACGGCTCGTAAGCTCATAGCGGGTGCTGTTAAGAAAATTGCCAGTGGATTCCTTTTCATTCTGAAATGTTAGATATATCATTTCTCTGGCTCAAATCCGCTTTAGTTTGCTGATGTAGAAACTATATTAACTTTCAGATTCTGACACACAAGACATATTATGATTATGCCAAAAAAAAGTTGGAGATTGCGAAGGAAATTGGTGTGATCAAGCCCTACTAAAGTGTGCACAGGTTTGTCACCAATCATGCATGATTAAATGACCCATGGGGTTTAACATAGGTTTTTTTTTTCATATAAAAAGGTGGGGGCAGGGGATAGGCAGAGCGGATGCTGCAAGGTGAAGAACAGAAACAAGCGTGGGGCCACTGCAAACAGAAGAACAAGGAACATGCGGGCCATTGAAGTTGATCCAACATCTGTTGACCTATGTGCTACAATGGATCAAGTGTACAGTGTACTAATAGTTAGGAGCTGACCAAATATTTCTTAGCTGCTGGTATTGTGGTTTTTTTTTTAGGGTTCTGCTGGTATTGTGGTCATTCGAGGCCAAATGCACCAAAACCTGTTGCCCGTATTTATGAAGGGTTATTTCGACTATTTTGATTAGCCGACCGTCCCGCACCTTTAGCATATGCCGTGTGCGCTACTGCGAGGCAACCGTCTGAGCTGGTAAACAGATGCCAAGTCATGAGCTCGGTTCGCCACTGTTGTTACCGCGTTCAACTTGACAATGCCAAGCACTTGGAACGCAAAGAATCACAAAGATTAGGATGCCAGGTCCAACCTGAACAGCTGCCATGACAGCAGCGAGCGGCACAGGTTCTTGCCCCGAACGGTGTGCCTGTGATCTTCTGCTTGCCTCTCTGCAAACGCGTCTCGGGTTGAGCCGCAGCTAGAGCCCTTCTGAGCCCGCGACCACCCATCTAGCCGGCTGGTATTCTCGACAAGCGAAGCCCTTGCCGAAGCTCTATCGTCTATCGAGAACATTTGTGGTACTCGAGACTACAGCTCAAAAGCTATGCCTCAGGTGCGGCGAGTCACTGTTTCAGCCAGCCAAATGTGCAAAGTCGTTTATCATTGAACAGGCAAAACAAATCTTCAATTAAACTGATCGGACAAAAAAACAGTATGCAAATCAGACATTTAATAATTACGGAGACGTAATCTGAATACCTCATATGATGGCAATACTTCAATTTTACTGTTAGATCACATATGATCCACAAAGAAAATTGCATACAAAATACCACACCATAATAGAAAATAGGATCCATCTTAGGGCTGCATCGTGTTCTACAACTGGTCAAGATCACAAACAATGTGGCACCCCGTTGTAGAAGATTACATGTGCACAAGAACCAGAATAAAGTTGCACACTTCCAGGTATGGAGATACAACAGTTCAATCTTTGCACGATTGCCCACAACGATGTGACTTAATATTCGACTCCACCCCATGTCGCAGATAGCTGGAACGAGTTTCATACTGAATATCACTTTAGCATACAATGTTCAGTAAGAATTAGTAACAGCTTCACTTAGTGGGCATACATGAAGATTATTGTGCTCGGGTCCTGCTGTTCTCCGCGGCTCTCACTTGAAGGAAGTAGGGATGTGCCTATTAATCAACAATGTTCCATGTGTACAGCATTAATCAACAATGCTCCATGCGTAACGTTCGGCATAAACGACAATGCAAATGCATAATTTATAAGAAAACTGTATTTAAGTTTGAGGATTGAAAATCTCTGTCAAGCATGCAAACAGAACATTTCTTGCATACTGTATGCAAATGACTTCAGGTTAGAAAAATGCTCTGATGACAAAATTGATGTTTTGTTGAAAAATGAATGGGGAAAACGGTGAAGAGGGGACAAAGATTAGCCCTAAATTGACACCTAAACAAAAGATGTGGCGTCGAGATGAAAGTTACTGCGAGTTCCACAGGAAGCAATGGTAAAACATGATGACAAACAATAATACTTCAACGAGACAAACATAAACAAGCAAAATTATGATCCGTAAGAGTAGCTTATTTGTCTGGCTTACCATAGCTTCACGTGCAGTAAGCCTGTCTTGGTGATCATAGCGTAGAAGCTTATCGAGAAAATCTATGGCCTACACAAATAAATGAGTTCATGCTGTAAAACTACTTAAAACACTTATAAACATTAGATATGCCAGCGCGGTCAATACTGAGTACTGTTAACGAACCTCAGGCGACACTAGATGCTGGTTATCAGCATTAATGAACTTTGACCAGGGTTTTCTGCTATGCCTGCATATGATACACATGGAAAGGTTATAATCCATTTTCTTTGAAGATCCAGCATTTCAAGGCATTGTAAATTACCTTCCAACAAGAGCTTCAAGTTGGGGGTCAAGCTCAATATGATACTTGTTCAAATAAGCATTCAGCGCATCTGTTCCAAGCACCTGAGAACAACGGGAAGGTGGAAGAATTAGAAACCACGTTGTGCATAGTCTCGAGTTTAATCTCTTATGCTTATTAATGCACATAAGACAAGCATGAAATAGTAAATATGGCAACGTTATTTAAAACTTTTTGAGGTTCTTCAGGAAGTTTTAAATATGGAAATAATAGGCATTCAGGAGCATACAAACTGAGTGGAACACGCAAAAGCCCATCATAACAACCCCATCCGCTTAAAATAAGGAGAGAACAGGATGCAGCATCGCTTTCAGAGTAAGAAGACTGTATAGTGGAACACTTCTTATTTCTAACCAACAAATCAACCACTAGCTGAACAAATAACCACTTCACACAGAAATATCCAGATCCAGAAACATGTCTGACAAAGAATCATAACCATTTCACACCGAAAGGTTTGTAAACTTCATTTCAGAAACATGCATAAAAGGAACACTTCTCATCTCTTACAAACCAATCAACAAGTTGTGCAAATACCCACTTGATAGAAAGAGTCAAATCAAGGCTTACCTTCGCAATCTTCACAAGTTGGTCATGGTTGTCATGGCCATAGAAGAATGGTTCCTTGCGAAAGATCTGCAGCCATCAGATATCAAATGTATGCAACAGATGAGTTATCCAAATTCAACAGCAATACCACATCGCATCAGAGATATAGTATCAACCTATATGAACAACATTTTTACAGCCATACATACCATTCCAGCAAACATGCAGCCGAGACTCCACATATCCAAAGAATAATCATAGTCTTGTAAATCAACAAGAAGTTCAGGTCCCTTGAAATACCTGGATCAAGTGAGAAATATATTCTCAATCAGATGTTTAGAAGCAAGCATGAACAAATGAAAATTACGAGATGTGTGATTTGTGAATCGATACCAAGTTATAAATGCGAAACATATATTAATGATACCATTGGTACAAAAGCGTATAGGTTGCTCATGGACTTAAGCACATTCTAATCAGTTTGCTCTATCCTCTATTGTTAAGGATCCGATTCACTGGCTTCATTGTTCAGTGCTAACAAAACACTAAAGTAAACTCAAATGGATTACATTACATATCTCAATCTGCAGAAGATCCTAATAACACAAACGGAACAATCTTCTTAAATTTGCTATATTTCCAAAACGTGTGATTATAATGATGAACTTGAACATTACGATAAAAAATCATAAGAAAACAAGTAGCATGCTCGCATATATCCATGTACCTTGATGCAACACGGACATTATATTCCTTTCCTGGATGGTAAAACTCAGCCAAACCCCAGTCTATCAAGCGAAGTTTTCGCAGCTCATGGTCTATCATAACATTATGGGGCTTGACATCTCGATGCATAATGCCTTGAGAGTGGCAGTAATCTAGAGCCTGGAAATACAAAAATAAAAGCGAAATATTGTTGTAACAAACAGCAAGTGGATTGAAATTAAGGATTCACAGAATCAGAGACATCAGTGTTATTATTTTAAATACACTGAACCTTAGAAAGCTCCAAATAGACTGCATGTTCCTGAATTACAAAACTAAAATCCTAGAATTATCAATAGGGAAATAATCATAAACAAGGAAACAACCAGTCTGATTCTTGTCGATGATGAGGCCGCTCATCAGTAGCTTAGTTTCATACACACCAATTCAAATTTTATGACTTATAAACTGGTGTTTCCAGAAACTCTGGGTCATCAGGGAAACATGTAACTGTGCAACATTCATGGACTAAGTTTTAAAGTAAAGAGAGAGAGTAGGGGGGAATTGAGCTGCTGGATAACATATTCAAATTACGGCACACTACCAAAAACAGCAATGTTTAAACCTTGAGCAATATATAGCAATGTTTAAACCTTGAGCAGCTCGTATATGTAGTAGCGGATGTCATAATCCGTCAACGTGGGGTACAAAACTTTGAAATCTGTGTTGTTGACGTATTCAAAGATCAAGCTGGGAGTTTTCGAATGTTGATCTCTGACAATATCAAGGAGCTTTATAATGTTTGGACCTCCACAGAGATTCTGAAGTATTTTTATCTCCCTTTTGATCTGCATAGAAAAAACATATGGAAGCTATGTTAAATAATAAAGCATGGAATGAGATGATTATTATCATAAGCATCAATTCAGGGGCACGAGACTCCTATAATCGAAGTCTTAACTTGAGTTCGCTAGAGAAAAAGAGCGTGCATGGAACATGATCCATTTAATTACCTTCTTTTTCTTGACAGGCTTAAGGATCTTAATGATGCATTTCTCATTATTGTTAACATTGATGCCTTCAAAGACCTCACTATATTTACCCCTTCCAACTTTCCTGACAACTTCATAGTCATCCTGCTCACTGACCAAACATACAGTGTGATGGTTAGTAAACGTTACCTTGAGGGGAATACATAAGGTGTAACGTAAGTGCTAAAAAAATACAAACAAAAAGAATTATAAACCAAAAGGATGGATTTAAGGACAAATATTAGAGTTGGCTGAAAATATACAAATTAAATCAGAACTGGTATGCAAATTCCATGTAGTGCACATGTAGCCGCAAGAAATATTTCTAAAATGAAGCTACAGAAAATAAATTCGCTTTTTCTTTAGTCACCCATATAGAAATCTTAAAAGTGATGGAAGCCGCCCACAATTTTCTATCACTAACATTTATTTTTTGCAAGACATGTTGTCAACACTTCACCACAGATGAGGTTGATAACAAAATGTACACTATCTCAGGTGTCGGCAACAAATAAATGCATTCAACTAAAGTCTTAAATATCAAACTATAGATACCGTTGGGTACAAGATTTCCAGTAGGATGGGAAAATGAACAGCTTCTGATGATGGCTTATAAGGCCACAACACACTGATATGGGAGTTGCAATGCGCATCCGTGTCTATACACGTCAGATACATATCAAATATGGCTTCAACACATATTTTGAGAGTACTGGAATAAATAGACCCAATTAAATCAGATAGTTGGACTGGGTATGTATCTGGACATGGCAGGAGGGAGGGAGGGAGAAACGCAGTGGTTGTGGCGCACAATGGAGCAGGCGCGGGGCTTCAATAAATTGCAAAGGTGCTGCTGACACAGTTGCGGGAGGACCAGGCATTGCACCGCCGTGCCCGAGATGAGGAGCTCTTGAGCCTCCTATCTCCACATGGATGGCCGATCGCTCCTATCTCCCTCCTCTGGACTTCTTTCTTCAGCCCCTTACACAGCTCCCAGTTCTTCTGATCGTCAGATTCAGTGGAAGCCATCATCGGTTCCTTTGACCACTGCCCCTCCACACTAAAGGCCTCCATGTGCCCTATCTAGGTACCACCCTTGCCCCGTTTCTCCCCATTTCAACAACCACAGCTTGATAATTAAAAAGGAAGACAAGAAACATGTGTTGGGCTTCCTGGGAAAATGGTGTATCGACTCCAGTGCGCGTATTCATATCCATGTGGAAAAGGCTTAACGCGGTGCAGCATGTGTTCCATACATTCACAAGGTTACTAGCATGTTTTGCATTCAACATGCCACATATTCAATTAGATGAACAAATTGCACAAGACAAAAAATGAACGTTAAGTAAAACAATTAAAAGCTTAACCTATCACCTAGAATCAACGGATACGATTCACACTCTACAGGGACTAATTTCAACTCCCAAACAAAATTGATTTATTCATCTTTAGCCTGATCCCAAACTAATTCGAAATCCAACTCCCCGTTTGTTACACAGGGAAAGGTGTGACGTGACGAAAAGCGCCTTACCCCCATTGGACGGTGAGCGCCTCGTAGTCCCAGTACTCCTTGGGGCGCAGGACGTTGATGTCGGAGTATACCCTGGCCTTCGACATGATGAACCTGGCTCCCGCGGCGACCGGGGCGGCTCGAGGAGGGAGGGCGAGGAAGGAGGACGCGAGCGCCGCTACGACGACGGCGGCCGCAGCGAAGGGCTTGGCGATGCTGGCAGGTGGGCGGTACCTCAGCTGCGAATGGAACATGCGGCGGCCATCGCCGGCGGCGAGGCGGGCTAGGGTTTCGGCGGGCAGGAGGGGGCGGAGACGAATCTTCGGGGGCTTTGATTAATTTTAGCGTGGGGATAGAGGCGGAGTGGGACGGGGGCGTTGGAATCTGCTGGCTTTTCGTCACTGACAGGTGGATTTTTCGTGGACGCGGGCCCTCTCTTCCCTAAGTTAGCTTCTGCTTCTTACTCCAGGACGCGTTCGGCGTTTTAAAAGAGCGAATTTAGAAGGGTCAAAAAAAAATCTTGTTTTAAACAAAGTTTAATTATAAAACTAACTGCAGAATCTCCGGTCTAAATCGCGAGACGAATCTAATAAAGGTAGTTAAGCCATGATTAGACGATGGTTACTGTAGTATTAAAAAAGATTTTATCATTAGACTTTATTTAATACTATTAAATAATAAAATTCTCTTTAGTGCTAAAGTTTAGAGGGGCCAAAACACGCGCAACGAACGCGCCTACGTCTTCTGTCACCAAGGTTTTCATTTTCTGATGTAACACATCTTTTGGTTTGTAGTTTGTACAATGCTGCCAATCCTAATCGGCATATGCAGACTCTGCATAAGCATAGATTTTACGAGCTTCATGTGAATGTGGTGAAGGTTTCAGGATGCAAGCGTGGATCAATCACTCAATTGAAAAACTGGTTCAGTTTACATCATCTGCGTGAGTTTTTAGAACTTTCAGTGTTTTTAACTCAAGTCTTGCGGCCGTGTAATATTTTGACAATAGCAAGTTGATTGTCGATGAAAGCAGAGACACTAGCACCGAGATAAATCACAACACTTTAGCTTCATCTGAAAAGCCCCTACATTCTCCTCTTTTAGGAAGTGGTTCCTACACATTCGCCTCAACAGCTAGTCAATTATTGGTTTCTAGACTGATCCATCGCTAAACCGAAACACAACGAAACATTCAACTGAGGAACAGTAGCGAGTCAGCGCCGTGACACTATTGAGCAGCAAGTAACACATGCATGTGCTTGCTTGTTTTCCTCTCGAAATTCTCATGCCATCTTAAGGCTGAGCTCCCCCTGCCCCACGTCCAGCCCGGCCGCCGGCCTCCGCTTGAAATGGCACGGCGATCCGGCGCCCACGCGGCGGGCCGCCGCCGCCTGGTGCCACTCCTGGCCGGTGAGCAGCACGTCGGACTCCGTCGACGACGACGACAGGCTCTCCCCGCCGGACGCGTACTCGCCGTACCTCTTCTTGCCCCCGCTTCCGCCGCCGCCGCCTCCGACGGCGAGCGTGAGCTGCAGCTCGGTTTCGTCGTCAGTCTCCTCCTCCGCGTCCTCGTCGTGGCCGGCGCCACGACGTCGAGGCTGAGCGCGGTGCGAGGCGCCAGCCTCGCCGCCCCGACGAGGCCACCGCCGCCGCCGCGCGTGGCGTAGCACAAGCCGACGCCGAGCGCGCCGCCGCGGTGGTCGGCGATGGAGCCGCCGTTTGGGGAGGTGGACACGTTCCGTTGGCTCTTGAGCTCCCTCTTCAGGTCTCGCATCAGAAGCTTCTGAATCCTGTATAAGCGATGGAGCTCGTGAACCTGCTCATCAGAGAAGACGATTGCGATCAGTGCAATGTTCTATGCTTCCTAAGATCAGAAAGTCAGAATGCTGGAAAGATCGCTTACTTGCTGCCTGAAAGTTTCTTCGTGCTTCAGCATGGCCATCTTTAGCGTGTCTTTGTCACAGTGCCTGAATGCTTGCTCCATTGGCATTGTGAAGTTGTGCTTCTTACTCTGTTTCCTCAACCTGAAGTGAATTTAAACAAGAGGTAAGTACCATTCAACTGTAAGAATGGAAACCTTTGGAACTGCAGCCGAAAAATGCAATGGTACATGCATAGGAGAAAGAACGAAAAACTGGAGAACAATAGTACACGACTAAAATCTGTCTCTTGGCTTTTGGAAAGAAAAGACTGAAAGAGGTGTGACTGTTTTCTGGAAGTCTTCACCCAAACATGCTGACTACAATTAAGAAGGCCAAGTACGAGTATAAGCCTGAAAAGGGATGATAAACATCATAGCCATTGCCAATCCAAGCTAAAAATGATTGAGGAGAGTATGGAAGATCGATGAGCAAATCAGAAGAGAGGGAGCTTATTTCTCACCTTCACCAAGTCACCTGCTCCACCGGTGAGTGTCAGAGATCGAAGTGACTCAAGAACTGTTTCTTTCTGAACTCTAACTACCACTACACTTGTATACCCAGCAACCTTGTTGGCTCTTCTCAGATTATGGCTCCAAAGGCCACAGGCTTTCCCTTTTATACACATCGACACATACCCAGCAACCCTTTCCTCAGTCCTCACTCAAGAAAAAGCAACAGGAGACAAGACATGAATGATGCAAGATTCCTTTCACAGTGGTAGTATTTTAGTCAGGCATGCCAAAGGATAAGGGCATGTCTCTGAAGTTCAGGAGCAGGGAGCATATTAAGAAATGGACCACCTAAATTGCATGTGCCTTCGGTAATCATTCTGCGGTAATAGAAAATTACCGCTACACAATAGAACGGCGAGTAAAAGGTTCTTCAATGGAGGTGAAGAAAGTGTGATGAATGCAAGCTTTTGGACCCCAAATGTACTGCACAAAGAAGCTTTCAGACGACAGCAATACGTCAGTGGCCCTCTATTCTTTCCATCATGTAGGAGTATATACATACAGGCCGTCAACGCCAGCTTTAAATCATTTTATACCGGTCAGTCCTTTTCTACTGTCGCACCTGTTTTTATTTCAAAGTTAGGACACGATAGGTACATCAGGGAAAGATCCAGTATACCATTACGATCCAAGACAAGCAATAGAACAAGCTTCTGGTTGTACTTCCAAGTCAAGTTAAGGCTGCTAATAAGCTAAACCCATATTGAAATGCGTTGGCCGAGCGATCAATATTTTCCACAATACACAACAATTCACTCTAGTTTGACCGCCTTTAAGCCAATGAAGATGATGGTGCAAGAACAGTCCTATAACATTTGATATCTTCGTCTTCATGGTGTACCATTCCTCCACGGATCATACAGCGGTCATTATCATGCGTGATTTTAGCCATGGACTGGCTCTTTCTGGTCAGTGCTACATGGGGGGCCCGGCCGGGCAAGCGGTCCTGTTCTTCAGTCCTCACACCTGGTACACTCCTTCCCTAATTGATCTAGAAAGCTAGTAATCTAGTATTAGCCGAAGAAAAAGGGTGCTGAACCAGACAAACCGTGTGTTAAAAAAGGCTAAAACGACAACAAAAGTTCCTTCCCCATTTGAAACCATCTGTCAATCATGTCACTCACTCCACAGGCCGCCTAGAGCAGCTCACATGAGCCCAAGTGCGCTTCCAAGAAAAGAAGAGTAGAAAGGGAAGCACCATCACCATGTAAGAGGAGGCAGTGAAGCAAGTAAACAATGCCGGGCTACTTCAGTTTCAAAGCAATGAAAGTTTCATCCGATTGGTTCGTTACTGGTATGGCCACTTGCAGGGAAGACGCGTAATTTTTTCTTAACAAAAAACAAACCTTTCTTATGTCAGTAGAGTTCCAGTAACTCAGAGCAGTGTGGCGTTAGAAACAGTCTTTTCAACGACGCTGTAGAGCGTGCGAAGGGGACGGCAAGCCAGCCGACAACCGAGCACGCGCTGCCGCGAGGAAGAGAAGCAGCCGGGCCAGATGGCGGGACCCATATCTCACTGGGCCTAGAAGATATCAAACCGGCCCATGGGCCTCAGTTTCCTGGACCAATGAATCTCAGCGTCGTCTCGTTTGGTGCAATTTCATTTCGTGTGCCACGAGAAAACCAAATGTTTCAGACCAAAGAGAGATGAGATGCCACAATCGAATAAAAATACAAATGTCGTGAAAAATAATCCTAAGTCCGTTCTCGGGGACACATGGTTCATATATCTTAACACTGAAACGTATACTAGCTAGCAAAACATCTCTGAAACCACGCGTTGCAAACAGAAGTAAACTAACTTCAATTTTAAAATGAGCATACATGTTTGTTAATCCTCCCTCAATAATTTGCAGCGCCGTATGTAACATTATCCGCAATCACTGACTGTGTATATTTGGCCACACAGGAGGATCCATCATGGCGACAAGCTTTGACTGAAAAAGAACTGTGGAAAGGAAATGGAAGGTTGACAAGATTAAAGAAGGGGATCAAAAGGAGCAAAACGGCAGAAAGTTTGTGGAAAGGGGCGAAAGCCGCTGTCTTCCTTTCGCCGTAATAGCCTTGTGAGGAAACAAGTAATCACTTTGGCACGTAGCAGCCGGGCACGAAAGCCTCCTTCGCTAGCTTTTACGCGCTGCTGTTGAATTCAAGGCGATCATTGCCATTCATGGTGCAAAAAACTATCACATATATATAGTCAATGATTTTAGAAGTCCAGAACCACCGTTGGCCTTGGCTCTATCCGTACTTGCTCGTGTCATCCTTGATCAGTTACTGCGATGCAAATGACTCGGCAAATCAGCGCGCCGGTTTAGATTTGGACTACTGTAACTGTAATACTTAACCATTTACCGGCTTGAATTGACTTATGCGGTGTAAATTTGCTCAGATGCTACACAACGAACAATGAAAATGGTTAACTCGAAAGTGGTCTCCGCGACATGGACCAACAACGCTAGCTTGTTATGCGTCATTATAAATCGATAATGCGGACGTTAACAATAGATTAGATTCCACATTGAATACTCCTGCTGATACCTTGGCAAAAATTAGGATATGACAGAATGATGAAAGTGAAGCATGCTTGGCAGCAATCCAGAAGCTAACCCTAGCCACTAAAATTCAGTGCTGAACTTTCCCCAAAAGCGCATTGGTTACAGTAACCTAAACGACTTGATTACTTGGTTATGTTAAACAACTCGCCAAGCCTGCCTTCCATGGGTTCTATGCGTCTTATCAGCAGCTTGTGACCTCATCATGCCTTGTAAAACCCTAACATTCCACTCGTGCCTCGCGCCAAAGCTATCATGCACTCTCGTGCCGTTAGGGATCATCATGCCGATGGCCAGCGGCCAGGGTGATGACAATAATTTATTAATTACTAAAACGCTAATTTTGTTTTCGTGATGAACATGCTTGCTATACGTGAAAAACAGCTTCTATTCTGTCCTTCTGATAGGAACTTTTTTTTTTTTAACAAAATGATATGCAACTCTCTTGCGAGAAATGTTTGTTCCTTCTTCCCTCGAGATACATATTGATGACATTAGGACGGTGCCCTTATGACTTCATTCGCGCATGGTTTATTTTTTTGTTTTGTATATCATTTTCCTTAAAACCGTCAATTACTAAATATCGAAAGAGATAAGCACCCAGAGGTACTTGGGCAACTTTTGCGCGCATCGGGATTAGCTAGCCGTCCTGCCTTTCTACCTTGAGCCCATTGGCGTGCTATCTCGTTTTCTCTGCACACTTGTGCTGTTCCATTTCTTTTCAGTAAAGCGCAGCAAGAGCTTTCTTTCTTGACCTCAGAATGTTCCTTAAAGCAACCACATTTCGCTTGATAGAGAAAGATGTAAAAAAACATTGAGAAAAAAAACTTATGTTTTCCGAGATCAGAGAAAATAAAGTTATGCCGCTGCATGTGTCATTTATTCTTCCTAGAGCTGAAAGCCATCAAGGAAACCCAAAAAGAAAAGGTGAGACCCAAACTAAAGAATCAACCACGCATATTGCCGAGCATTGGAAGAATAAATCACTGTGAATACGAGACATAGGCAGCCCACATACACAAGCACACTTAGCAAAAGTGGAGATAAATTAATTAAGACATGTCTTACTGTTAGGGGCATACGCATATTGCCAAGCATTGGAAGAATAAATCACTGTGAATACGAGACCTCGTGTTGAGCAGAAACACGAGCATGCTCAATTCACACTATTTTATAAAACTAATGTCGTGAAAACAACAACAAACTGGTCAATACCGAACGCACATTTCAGGCGTACCGATAGAGATGATCTACATGAACAATCATGCAGTCTTCAAAAGGGCGCATTTTAAACACAAAAGCACCACGGAACATGCGTGTTGCAGTCCTTGGAGCTTGGACCCTCGCAAAGAGCAGCGCGGGATACAGAGGATGATCAGGCCCGGTGTCGATAAGGCATTCGAGCGCTTTGATCAGGGAAACAGACGGCCCACAGGCATGGGCCCTTGAGCTTCTCCTTTGCCTGGGACATGAAAACCAAAAGGCTGGGCATTTCGATCTTGACATCACAAAGCATTGATCGTCTGGCTCTGGCCATCTCTGGTCTCTTGGCTAGGAGAGGTCTAGTTCATCCTCCTGACCATGCACATGCCAAGTACTCCCTCCGTCCTAATATATAAAAGATCAGAAGAGTAATCGAGAAAACTAGCAGAGATGAGGAAAGACTGGTATGCCCCTAATTATTGCTGTCGCCCTCTACTCCCTCCGCATCTCGTCAAGCTCGCCCTACGCCGCTTGCTGCCGAGCTCGCCCGCGCGCACACGTCTGCCTGAGCTCGCCCCTGCGCCGCCCGCCGAGCACGTCTGCGCGCACACGCCTGCCTGAACTCGCCCCTGCGCCGTCCGACCGAGCTCGCCCACGCGCCCACGACCGAGGCGCCATTTGGGTCTGAGCACCGTCCCAGGTCAGGAGCCAGGCAGCTGCTCCTGTGCCGCTGCTACCTTCCTCCAAGGCCCCTGCTCACCACTTCACCAGACGCTTGACGGGCTCGATGGAGATCGGAGAAAGAAAGAAGCGGAAGGATGGGGAGCTGAAGATGCGGATGGCCACGGAATGCCGAAGGGATAAGGCTGAGTACCTTTTTCTCTTTCTTTTTTCTGCTGGATGGGAAGTGGCGGGCCCACAGCTCTCCAGTCCCTAATATTTTGGGACAACTGCACACAATGCTTGGATCCCTTATAAAACGGGACAGAGGGAGTAATCAAGCTATGGACTGAAAAAAGTGTCAATCTGTTTACAAGAAAGCAGCTCACGATCGAAATCTAGAAATCTATAATGTAGCGATTGGATGTTGGAACTCAGAGCTGAAATTAGAAATTGGCATTGGGCTCAGCCAATTCCAGTGTTTGGATGTCGTAGGAATTAGGTATTGGCATTGGAGGCTCAATTCCATGGCATTGAAACATAACTAAATTGCCCTGTCCACAATTCAGAAGCCTGAACCTCTGAATTCAGTAGCAGTTGAGCTTTTTTTATCAAGGATTGCCGGTTTTCGAAATCAAAATTCAAAAAATAAAAATTTTAAAAATACAAACAAAAATATGATTGCAAAACCGTCGGTAACCTCCGGAAAAATCGAGAAAAAACGGTTCGGTCCGGTTTTCGAATTCAAAATTTATTTTCTTTTTTAAAAATTTGAAACAAAAATATGATTGCAAAACCTTCGGTAACTGAACCAGTTACCGCAAAAACAGTCTGGTTGTCAAATTCAAAATTAAAAAAAAAAAAGAAAATTAGAAAAAAATGAAACAAAAAAATATATTTTTTTATAAAAAAGACTAGAGGAAATTTGCAGCGCAATGGTGGAACAAGAGCACGAAAATTCCATCGTGTTGTTGAGTTCCATCGTTGGATTCAGCCCCTGAGTTGAATTCTATCCCTCAATTCCATCTGCATCCAAACAATCGCAATTGGCATTGAGTTTATTTCAATGACTAGGTTGATTTGGTATTGAACCCAATTCAATTCTAAGGCCTCCAATATCTACATCCAAACGGATCCTAAGTGTAATTGTTTTGAAGTGTCACGTAAAGGTATGCTAGTTTGTGAGTATGATTTTCTTAGCAAAAATAAGGTGTTCGGTACTTGATTCGCTAGAAATA
Source organism: Eragrostis tef (assembly GCA_000970635.1). Taxonomy (NCBI): domain Eukaryota; kingdom Viridiplantae; phylum Streptophyta; class Magnoliopsida; order Poales; family Poaceae; genus Eragrostis; species Eragrostis tef. Next base: position 16,481 of record LAPY01004585.1, on the reverse strand, counting down.
GTTCAATTAGTATGAATACAAATTCAGATACTGACCATTCATCAAACCAAGGAATGCAGATATTCGTTCCTGAAGAGCCATTCTTCTGACAAATACACTCAGTTCTGAATGTTAGACTACTCATCAAACCGAAGGGGATATAATTTTCTCTCTTCAAAAAGTACAGAAGCTAGTGAGACCTTTAATTTGCTAGTGAGAAGTGGAAGTAAATGTTGTAATTATTTAGATGTCAGGTGAAGCCGTGTACACCCTTCGTACTTTTCACTCTATTCGCTTGGCTGCTTTGCAGCTGCTGTTTTGCAGTAGCTACAGTGGTTCAGTTATTTCTTCTGCAGCCGCTATAGTGTTTCTGCAGTCGTTATCGCAGTTATTTTTCTGCAGCCGCAGCCGCAACTGCAGCCTGGTGTTATTATTGACGTTCATAAAAGATTGAGTAGCGTGTTTTAAATTTAATTGGCTTGTCTGAAACGACAATATTTCTAGACCGGAGGAGTATATGTATTTTTCGAACGCTTCACTTATCAAATACAGTTGAATTGGCTTTCGGTGAGTTTCACTGGAAATTCAGATGGAAAAGTACTTAGCTTCACAAAACATGTAATAACTGCGCTTAATCGTTATACCGAGCCTACGATGAGTTTGGACTTTGGGGTCATGCTTGATTAACTTGGCCACCACGTTTTAGTTTGGATTTAAAATGTTTAACGTATAGACAGCATAGAAAATGGCATTCAAATCTAACTTGCATGACTTCCCCCTACATGGTTTTCGGAAGCTAAGAACTAATCAAGTACTGAAAATTTGTTCCATCGGACGCTTAGCAGAGCATGTCGGGGGCATGTCAACTTGCTATAGAGAACTTTGAAATGTTTTCACGAGTCGTGTTGAAACATTTGAATTCACTTACATAGGCCTACTTGTCTCGCAAAAGAGAAATGGTCTGCCTGAATTTTTAATTAAATGGTTAAGTTTGTCAAGTCAGATAATCAGCAGTAGTAATGCATGTTTCAACGCCGTACACGCGTGGCGTGCCATCGATGTCGAACAGCTGGAAATGAATACAAATTCTTACAATGAAAGCTCACGAATTAACCGTGTTATTTGCTTGCTAGTTGCTAGTATCCTGGCAGTACTACTTACCTATTCGGTTTTCATTTTAAACAATCATTTATGAGAAGTCGTCATCAAGATTTGAAGCACAAACTAGAGAATCAATATAGATGGTGTGTCCAAATAGGCATCCTAGTAGAAAAAGTTCAGACCGTTGGCATGTCACCAATGGTCAGATATTAGCGGGCACATTCCGTATCCATCCATGTACATGTCACCACTGGCATGCTACATATATAATCAACGAATTTTGCAACGAAGCTTCCAGTTCACCGTCAAATGATGTCATGGAACAATTGTGCATTGAACAAGTGTGGTACCGATATAACAGCATCATGCTAGCTAGCACAAGTGGAGGATATACTCACAGTTCACAGACACAGTCACACCTCACACGGTCCCGATCGACCTAAACAGAACCAATGAAAGTACAAGCGAAAAATAATTTGAAATTTACCAAAGTACCTACCGAAACTCAGTTGATGGCACAAATAATTGTCAAGTGAAAAACTGCAAACCAAATCGAGTGGTTGAATTTCACCAAAAAGAAAAAAGAGAGTGGTTGAAGCCTTCTTCAACTGACACAGCACCACCACGTTGAGTAAGTTCCATTTCTCCCTTTGACTTTAAACAGTGACAAACGGCGCTTCTCTGAATCCATTCGTGCAGGCGCTCGATCTCGACGCAACTGTCGTCTCTAACCGCTCAATCTCGACGCACCCAATCAGAGACTCGCACTTCAACTCTAACAGATCAAGTAATTACTTTTCCGTCGTCAGTACGCAATATTCCTCGCACGAAACGAGCAGAAAACACGCCATTGAACCATGCATCTCTCTTTCAAGAAAGTCCCCGCGCATCCATTAGGAATCAGTCCTGGGAAAAAAAAATACAAAAACACGTAAGCAGATACAATATTGAAAGCATGACATAGCTCTCTTACAATGTGTGCCAAAATGTCAACGCTCCTCGCTTTCTTTCCACAGAGGCTGCCAAGTGCACAAGAGTCTTTTATTTCACGATTGGTGCGCGCGCTTCGTCGCTTCACATCTTTAGGCGAGCGCCGAACCATGATATATAGCCCCCACTTTTGCAGCACCTAGAAACACAGATCGAACTCGTGCAAAACTTACCAGCAAGCAAGATTTTTTTTTTTTAGATAAAGACCAGCAAGCAAGATGGCTGGTCCATCGAGGACGGTGCTGCTGGTCGCCGTCGTCGCGGCCGTCGCCTCGTTTGCGAGCCTCGGCGCGGCGGACCTGG
>LAPY01004582.1:0-11403 GCA_000970635.1 Eragrostis tef | reverse complement strand
GCGTCCGCGGCCGCGAGCGCAGGAGCGAGGCGGCACGATGGCTCCACGTACGTACTGCCGTCGGTAACGAGCTTGAGAGGGGAGAGGTCGAGAACTTGATGCTTTGCGGGCCGAAGCTGACGAGAACACGGGGGAAATTGGTGGGTAATGCGGTTGAGTTGGTTAAAAAAAATCCAAGTTTATTTTGTGTTTGAATTTTGAAGAACATAGGTTGTTTTCTGTACCGCTGCAAATTCTGAATTTGTCAAAACTATGTTATAAATCATTTCGTTTATTTTAGTGCTGGTAAAGTTTTCCATCAGTTTGTAAATATTTATACTTTTAAGACACGATATGAACTAAAGTGCCGTGTTCGAACGTCATGATTTTAGAAACGGAGAAAGTACTAAACTGGTAGTAGATTTTAAGTTCATAATACCACTAACCTCGCGCCAATCCACGTCGCAGCAGGCAGGAAGCAACACACAACTATTGCGTGTCCAGTCTTCACAGTGTGGAAAGCTGGTAGCTGAATGTGAATGAACACATAGGATCAAAACTGTTTGTCGCGCATGCATCACCTTCTGTGTATGACAGCTCAGTGAACGACCAGCAATGGCCTCGCGCCAAAACCGAACGTGACACCACACATGATGCACGCATTGCAATCTGCGAAGTCCCTTGTTCCCTGGCTGGCTCGATACATGATCGGAGTGGGAATACGACACGAGTGGCCTCATGGACCGCAAAATGTCGCACTCTTGCGGTCACCTCACCTTCAAAAAGTGCTCGGGATATTTAAGGGAACTTCGAATCCACCACAGCCACACGAACAGATTTTGGTACGGTGTATGTGCAATTTTAGTTGCACTACGTCAATCACATCGCCAGGGCCCAAGATTCGTCGTAGCTTGGTGACGAAACAGATTCAAGCATCGTGGATCATGGGAATAGAACGTCAGCTCTTGCGCAATTCGGTAAAATTCAAGCGTTCTAAGTGCATGTAACTAGAAGCAACGATGACCGCGAACCATGGGCTTCAAGTTTAGAAACGGAGTTGATCTAGCATGTGTATTCAGATCTCGCAACATGCCTGCCAGGTCTGATGATGCGGTAAACTGGGGACACTTATCTGAGCGTGCACGCTGTTCGAGAGCAGAAGATATGGTACTCAAATAGGAAAGCTGATGGAAAAGGCCGGAGCGCCGCTCCTACCCGATCTGGAAATGCCGGATCGGTTCAGCTCGCGCCTACTGCAGATCCGATCCACGTGCCACGGCGTCTGTTCTCATGCTTCCTGCTACCCGGTGCACTTAACCATTGGCCCAGGAATGATACCTCGACTTTGAAACAAGAAAAAGTGAATGGATGAAATTAGCTTCTGTATAAGTTTGAAAAGTTATACTGCATACTCTGGCAAGCAAAAAGGTTGTGCTACCAGACTAGAAGAATACGCATATTGAAGGAGACGTTTTCAGTTCCTAAAACCTGAGAATCTAAAGATCTATTCTGGTACGGCATATATGCATTCAGCAGTTGCCTCCAAAAATATGCTTGTCGAGAAAAAGAGCAAGAGAAGCAGTCACAGGGGCGCCCCAAAACAATCGATGCCCCTTCATTTTCTCCTCCGTTTGTCCCGCTTCCACCCCAGGCTAAAATATCTATGCCGAGTTATGCGTTTTCCAAAATTTCTCGGCCTTGCCCAGTTTACCGGATCCGTCGCCCTCCTCACGTGAGCCCTGCCCGCCTCCTAGAAAAGGCACCCCCGCGGGTTGCAGAGCTCTTCCCATTCCATTCCACCCCACTCCGTTGCTCCAGTCTCTCGGAGAGAGAGAGCCTGCCTTATCGCCACCAACTGCTCGACGCAATTCGACCTCATGGACCGCAAAATGTCGCACTCTTGCGGTCACCTCACCTTCAAAAAGTGCTCGGGATATTTAAGGGAACTTCGAATCCACCACAGCCACACGAACAGATTTTGGTACGGTGTATGTGCAATTTTAGTTGCACTACGTCAATCACATCGCCAGGGCCCAAGATTCGTCGTAGCTTGGTGACGAAACAGATTCAAGCATCGTGGATCATGGGAATAGAACGTCAGCTCTTGCGCAATTCGGTAAAATTCAAGCGTTCTAAGTGCATGTAACTAGAAGCAACGATGACCGCGAACCATGGGCTTCAAGTTTAGAAACGGAGTTGATCTAGCATGTGTATTCAGATCTCGCAACATGCCTGCCAGGTCTGATGATGCGGTAAACTGGGGACACTTATCTGAGCGTGCACGCTGTTCGAGAGCAGAAGATATGGTACTCAAATAGGAAAGCTGATGGAAAAGGCCGGAGCGCCGCTCCTACCCGATCTGGAAATGCCGGATCGGTTCAGCTCGCGCCTACTGCAGATCCGATCCACGTGCCACGGCGTCTGTTCTCATGCTTCCTGCTACCCGGTGCACTTAACCATTGGCCCAGGAATGATACCTCGACTTTGAAACAAGAAAAAGTGAATGGATGAAATTAGCTTCTGTATAAGTTTGAAAAGTTATACTGCATACTCTGGCAAGCAAAAAGGTTGTGCTACCAGACTAGAAGAATACGCATATTGAAGGAGACGTTTTCAGTTCCTAAAACCTGAGAATCTAAAGATCTATTCTGGTACGGCATATATGCATTCAGCAGTTGCCTCCAAAAATATGCTTGTCGAGAAAAAGAGCAAGAGAAGCAGTCACAGGGGCGCCCCAAAACAATCGATGCCCCTTCATTTTCTCCTCCGTTTGTCCCGCTTCCACCCCAGGCTAAAATATCTATGCCGAGTTATGCGTTTTCCAAAATTTCTCGGCCTTGCCCAGTTTACCGGATCCGTCGCCCTCCTCACGTGAGCCCTGCCCGCCTCCTAGAAAAGGCACCCCCGCGGGTTGCAGAGCTCTTCCCATTCCATTCCACCCCACTCCGTTGCTCCAGTCTCTCGGAGAGAGAGAGCCTGCCTTATCGCCACCAACTGCTCGACGCAATTCCGCACCGCCCGCCCGCCGGGAGCCCGCCATGCCGGAGAGCAAGTGCGGCGCCGCGGAGAAGGTGACGCCGGCGGCGAACCCCGGGGCGGAGAAGCCCGCGGACATCGCCGGCAACATCTCCTACCACGCCACCTACAGCCCCCACTTCGCGCCGCTCGACTTCGGGCCAGAACAGGCCTTCTACGCCACCGCCGAGAGCGTCCGCGACCACCTCATCCAGGTGAGCGACCCGGCACTCGCCGACGATCCTGGCAGCTCTACAATTTAACGCTCGAGGCTGGCCTTCGCGCTGAGGCGGGAGTGTGATCTGTGCGCCTTTTCCCGCGCTTGTGCAGAGATGGAACGAGACGTACTTGCATTTCCACAAGACGGATCCGAAGCAGACCTACTACCTGTCTATGGAGTACCTGCAGGGCCGCGCGCTCACCAACGCCGTCGGTAACCTCGGCATCACCGGCGCCTACGCTGAGGCTGTGAAGAAGTTTGGGTACGAGCTCGAGGCCCTCGTAGCGGAGGTGAGCTCTCTTAGAGTGTCGCTACTCCTTAATTCGATAGTGATTTGTTTGGTTAAGGTGGTTCTTGTAGTATTCTAGATTCGATACTCTTCAGATGATTATTTAATGGGACGGCTCTTTGTTTGACTGCGACTAGAGTATATACACCCACCACCAACAAATAGAAAAACAAGATACACGCACACGTTGCAGTCTGTAGAAGGCTTCCTTTAGGGGAGCGGTTCTGCGCCTTTTCAGATCTGAACTGTGTACGAAGAAATTGTAAATTAAACTTGCTCACCACTTAACCCATACACAGAATATCTGATTCTACATCACCAGCATCCAGAATGTCAGCTTACTTTTCCGAAACAGCAATTTGATACTAATGTCATTTTAGAAAATAGAGCTGAAAATGGGTGTGTAGCTGAATGAATTGTTTGTTTTGTTCGCTTGGAACGGTTTGACTTAAATGGGAACATACTTGTTGACATGTAATTGAGTTGTGGATTCAGGGCATGGCATCTGAATATACCTTCTGGTCATATGACAGCAACTTTGCCCACTAATACTGATGGTACAAAATATTGTCGTTTCCCAGGAAAAAGATGCCGCGCTCGGAAATGGTGGCTTGGGTAGGCTTGCATCTTGCTTTTTGGATTCGATGGCAACATTGAACTTGCCTGCTTGGGGCTACGGCCTGCGTTACCGATATGGATTGTTCAAACAACGCATTTCCAAGGAAGGCCAAGAAGAATATGCTGAAGATTGGCTAGATGTATGCACAAATGCACATAACATTCTGCTAATATACTATTATCTTGATCTGTATGATTAGATTTCATGTTTCTTATTTTCAGAAATTCAGCCCCTGGGAGATTCCCAGGCATGATGTTGTCTTCCCAGTCAGATTTTTTGGACATGTTGAGATTTTGCCTGATGGCACGTAAGTATAATGCACAGATCTGGATGGCTGAATGATTTATGATTTTTGCAGTAGGACATTTTTCTGCTGATTTGGGGGTAAAATTGGAAGTTTCTGAAGTTTCTTATACCCTATATATAAAAATTTAAAATGAGTACCGAACTCCTCTTGTAGCTTGGTTTACCATTCCAAACTCAGGCCCACACACAAAAGAAACCAGTACATGCGCATTTGCTTTTTTTCGGTACATTTGTTGGCCTCGGGACAGACTAGATAACCAGCAAAGTTGACACATGCTTAGATGCTTTTGTTACAGATTATTTGATATGTCAGAAGGTAGATGCCTTTTTAATGTTACCCAGTAACAAGGCTGATATGTTTCTGCATATCTAAACCACACAGCTATGTTTTTCTTTGACAGATCTGTTTATACACCAGAACAAAGAATAATGTTTTTTTTCTTTAAATCCAGACAACTTCCATAAATCTTCTGGGGCCCCTCTCTCAACTCGTTTTTTTTTTAATTTCACGTTTATCTGGTTATTTTAAGGCCTTGATGACATTCTTCTTATCACCGCTGTATTCTTTCTTGGCACGATAGTCGGAAATGGGTTGGAGGAGAAGTCATGAAGGCTTTAGCATATGACGTGCCAATTCCTGGGTACAAGACCAAAAATGCTATCAGCCTTCGTCTCTGGGAAGCGAAAGCTACTGCTGAGGATTTTAACTTGTTTCAATTCAATGATGGTCAATATGAGTCATCTGCTCAACTCCATTCTAGGGCACAACAGGTGATATTACATCCTAAATTGAATATTGTCATTGTTTATAAGTTTGTTAGCAAAGACCAATTCAAGATTGATGCATTCAGTTTCGTGCGTATTGATACTGTCTGAAACTTATGTCCTTGAATATCACTTTGCAGATATGTGCTGTTCTGTATCCTGGTGATGCTACCGAAGAAGGGAAACTCCTAAGGTTAAAGCAGCAATTCTTCCTTTGCAGTGCATCACTTCAGGTAATTGATCGATTAATTTCGGTAAAGCCTGATTATCATACATAGAGAAAAGCACCTGGTCTGAAAATATATAAACTTTTATTGCTGGAGCCTGCTACATGGAATTTTTCATCGCTTTCTCAGAAGACTCACAGCCTAATTGTATGAATGATAGCTAGTTTTTATCATAGGGGCCAACCATGTTATCTCCACTATGTAGCTGCACCTTAATTTTCTTTTGTGCACCGCATAGTTGGTCTTTATCATTTTTATCTTTCCTTTAACTTTAGCATATCTTTTATATAGCTTTTGTTTCTTCTAGTATCTTTTAATGTTGCAAACGAACATTTCTCTGATGAATATTGATGAGCGTAACTGGTAATGAATTGTATCCAGGATATGATTGCCAGATTCAAAGAAAGGAAACCTGACAGAGCATCAGGAAAATGGAGTGAGTTCCCTACCAAAGTTGCTGTTCAAATGAATGACACCCACCCTACTCTTGCAATCCCCGAGTTGATGCGGCTACTTATGGATGAGGAGGGACTTGGTTGGGATGAAGCTTGGGATATCACATACAGGTGAAGTTCAATCTGTATGATTGATCTATTTTATTCCGATCTGTGTCCTAGTCTTATCGATGAACATTTTACTCTTCATTAATATTTTAGAGATGTGCTTATATTTAGCCTACACCAAAGTGTGAAGTAGTAAAGAAGTTTTGTCCCTTGATGCAGGACTGTGTCTTACACCAATCATACAGTTCTTCCTGAAGCTCTTGAGAAATGGTCACAGATCGTAATGAGGAAATTGCTTCCACGACACATGGAAATTATTGAGGAAATTGACAAGCGGGTAATTCTCACGTCAAATTTGTTCTCTCTCTACACTGTAGTTATGTTACAAGCTCACAAGCTGCGCCACTGGTTTGCAGTTCAGGGAAATGGTAATCTCCTCCCATAAGGAAATGGAGGGAAAGATCGACTCGATGAAAGTTTTAGATAGCTCAAATCCCCAGAAGCCAGTTGTGCGCATGGCAAATTTGTGTGTGGTGTCTTCCCATACGGTAAACACACTATTTCAATTTTTTGCTGATTTCTCATAGCCGTTTGTGTCAGGATGAACACTATTGTATTGATAATAACTTCTAATGCTGGATTTGCCTGTCCTCTTCATGTCACTTAATGTTAAACTTCATAACTAAATGTTTCAAAAACTCATAATTATGGACATAACCTCTATGTGCTCCAGTTTATTATTAGATTCGCCATTCTCTACTGTTATATTGAATATTTTAAGCATCAATTTGTGTAATATCAGGTGATAATGTAAGTGTATTCAAATTTGTTTGATAGGTGAATGGAGTGGCCGAGTTACACAGCAATATTTTGAAGCAAGAGCTATTTGCTGATTATGTCTCTATATGGCCTAACAAATTCCAAAACAAAACTAATGGAATTACCCCTCGTAGATGGCTCAAATTTTGTAACCCTGAGTTGAGTGAAATAGTGACGAAATGGCTAAAGACAGATCAGTGGACAAGTAATCTTGACCTCCTTACTGGACTTCGGAAAGTACGTGCACATGCTGCTAATGTTGCATTGGTTTGTTATTCCTCATTACAGTAATAACTGAAATACTTCAACAGTTTGCAGATGATGAAAAGCTTCATGCTGAGTGGGCATCAGCTAAGTTGGCCAGCAAAAAACGCCTAGCAAAATACGTTTTGGATGTGACAGGTGTTACGATCGACCCAAATAGTCTTTTTGATATACAGATTAAACGTATCCATGAGTATAAGAGGCAGCTGCTAAACATATTGGGAGCTGTGTACAGATACAAGAAGTTAAAGGTGTGGCTCCTTAGATTTGTCTTAGATGCAAAATTCTCGATACACCCTGTTTTGATTTAGAAATATGCCTATGAATCATTTAGGAAATGAGTGCAGAAGAGAGGCAGAAGGTTACACCACGCACTGTCATGCTAGGTGGGAAAGCATTTGCGACGTATACCAATGCCAAAAGAATAGTGAAACTGGTCAATGATGTTGGAGCTGTTGTAAACAATGATCCTGACGTTAACAAATATCTGAAGGTATGAAATTTTTTGTATGTATATTATTACCACATTGACAATTTATTCTTAGAACCCATCAGAAACTTATCTTTGTCGTTTATGTTCACACCTGAAGGTCTATATTTTTGTTTTAAAAAAATGCTTCTCCTTTTTCTCACAGGTGGTCTTTATTCCAAATTACAATGTATCGGTGGCTGAAGTGCTTATTCCTGGTAGTGAGCTGTCACAGCATATTAGTACTGCTGGCATGGAAGCAAGTGGAACTAGTAACATGAAATTCTCTTTGAATGGTTGCGTTATCATTGGGACTCTTGATGGAGCTAATGTTGAAATAAGAGAAGAAGTTGGAGAGGAAAATTTCTTCCTTTTCGGTGCCAAAGCTGATCAAATCGCTGGGCTGAGGAAGGACAGAGAAAATGGCTTGGTAAGATAGCTACTACTGGGTAGAGATGATTTGTCACCACTGCTAGTACTAGGTTTACCTGGACTTGCAGCTAAACTCAAATTTCATTGCTATATTTGGTTTGCTTCTGTTTATATTTCTAACATGTGGATGGGCTATTGCTGACTTCTTTCATACAATGTGAACAGTTCAAACCAGACCCACGTTTTGAAGAAGCCAAGCAGCTTATAAGGAGTGGCACATTTGGTACTTATGACTATGAACCTCTCTTGGATTCCCTTGAAGGAAATTCTGGATTTGGGCGTGGTGATTATTTCCTTGTTGGATATGACTTCCCGAGCTACATTGATGCTCAGAGCCGGGTTGATGAAGCCTACAAGTAAGAGTACTGACTGAACACTCTCTGCATTAAGTCCACCTTGCAAATTCTTGAACAATCATGTTTCTGCAGTCCCAATCTTTTCCTTCGTATTAGTTACTACCACCAGACATTTTCTTTTGTTGACGCACAGCCAAAAACTAAATCTGGAGGGAGTACACCGTTACAGTAAAAAAAAAATAGCACCATTAACTTGAACGTTATCAATTATGCTATTTTTCCCCCTGTATTGTGGTGGCCTCACCGTGCTTCTCGTTGCTGGTGCTATCTGCTATGATAGCATACTTGATAAGTTTACTGCTCACCGTGCTTCTTTTTCATGATTCAAGCATTCCTCTCTATTAAGTTTTGAACTACCCTTTCATTTGTGGGAAATGGTAAAAACAGATGAGTTAGGTATTCTGGTGATTTTTTCTTTCTTTCTTTTCACCATTTATAAACTGAATGCTTGGTTACATGACAGGGATAAGAAGAAATGGATCAAGATGTCCATATTGAACACAGCTGGGAGTGGCAAATTCAGCAGTGACCGTACTATTGCCCAGTATGCAAAGGAAATATGGGACATCACGGCTTCCCCTGTTGCGTAGAAGAGGAGATGAAATCAACATAAAATATAATTCGTTGATGCTATAATAAGGATGAATAATGATCCACGGTGCATGGCACCCGCTTCCGTTGTAGCTGGAAGACAGGGAACGGCCCACTAAGCTTGTTCTACAGCTATGCTTATTTCGGCGTGCATGCCAAATGCAATTGTTCTTTTGTTCTATTTTGTATCTGAAACAAGATCATTTTGATCTGTACTGGAATATTCCATCGAGAAGTAATACTATTCAAAGTATTTTTTTTATTATATTTGCATTGCTGGAGAAAAATGTGATTATCTTGGTTGAGACAGTATGCATGAAAAAAATAATCTTTGGTTGAGAATATATTTTGTCCAGTTACAATATCATATAGCTTCGAGCATGGATTTGTGTTATAGTGTGTACCCAACTTGAGAACAATGTATATGAACCGAAATCCAGTTGTATGGGTAATAGCTCCAGCCTCTTAAGCTACATGTGGTGGCGAGATTAACCATGCTGATTTCTACTTTTATTTTTTTAAGGGATCCATGTTGACTTTTGAGTGAGCTGATACAAAAAGTAAAAGGGAGAAACATTGTAAATCTTCTTGATAGAGTAGCTTCAAAACCCACTCAAATTCCATAGCCATTACCCATTGCAAGCTCAGAAACCATCCAAATGCCACACTGAATTAGTTCTAAATCCAGTCTTTGGTTCGTTAGCGTGTTGTTTTTCTATCTTCAAGCGACTGGCGTTTTATTTTGTACGGAAGGTCAAGCAGAGCAACGTATAATGAACAAGAAAATCCTGCGTGAAAGGAACCGACTACCAAAAAAAAAAATTCCAAAATCTGATACACACCTGGCAACGTATATCTACATTCCCTTGTGTTTACCTAGGGCTGCCCTTGCATTATAAAAAAATTCCAAAATCTGCAATTCAGCCTGTAGTACAGAAGATTGGGAACCGACTACCAGGATGGAAAAGAAATCTCCTATCTTACCCTGGTAGAGAAACTTTAGTCAAAACAGTTCTCTCGGCTATGCCTACTTATTTTCTCACCATTTTCAAATTCCCGATGTGGGCGATCAGGCTGATTGATAAAATACGCAGAAGTTTCTTATGGAGAGGAGATGACCCAGAAAAAGTTAGAGGTGGACATTGTCTTGTTAAATGGCAGGTGTGTATCAGACCTAAGAAATGGGGAGGCCTGGGCATAAAAGACTTGGAAAAGTTTGGCAGGGCCTTGCGGCTCCGGTGGCTATGGCACAATTGGGACCATATTGACAGACCATGGAAGCTGCTCCATAAACATCATGACAAAATTGATAGAGAACTATTCTTTAGTTCAACATACATCACTGTGGGCGATGGGAAGAATACTCCATTTTGGAAATCTCGCTGGCTCAATGGAGCTTCTCCCAAGGAGTTGGCACCTAATCTGTATTTGCAAGCAAGATGTAAACATAGAACAGTTGCACAAGAGCTGAAAAACCTGAATTGGATCAGGAATTTGAAGAAGTTGGATTCTGTAAACCTGCTGGACGAATTTGTTCTGCTCTTCTCAGCTCTAAGAGACGTCACTTTGTCAGATGAGAAGGACCATATCATCTGGAAATGGACGAGATCAGGACAATACACGGCGGCATCAGCATATCAGGTTCAGTTCCTAGGAGCCGCTCCTTCCTTCCCTGCAAACCTACTATGGCAAGCTAAAACTGAACCAAAATGTAGATTTTTTGCCTGGCTAGCCTTGCATGGCAAAGTTCTAACTGCAGATAACATGGCCAAGAAAAAATGGCCCTGTGATCCTGATTGTGCTTTGTGCTACTGCATGCCTGAAACCACTACACACCTTCTCAGCCAATATAATTTTGTTGAAGCTGTCTGGAACCAAGTGGCTGCGAATCTGAATTTACAGCATGTCTCTCCACCTGTAAATTGCGTCACAATGAAGCACTGTCTTGAAGCTGTCACGACATCAGGCAACAAGCACCAAAAACGGAAAAACGTTGGTATTCTCTTCTTCTTCTGGTGGCAGATATGGAAAGAAAGAAATCGCAGGATCTTCCAACATAAAGAGAGCTCCTTTTGTCAGGTTGCTTCCCTAGTAATTGATAGTGTGAAACAATTTCGACTTAGCAATGACCTCGATTGATGAGAGCTAATGCTACCTGTTGCTTCTGTTGTTTTCCGTTCCAACAAGAGTTGGGTTTAGTTCATGTAACATTAGGATGTAATTTCTGCTCTTCTATCTTAATGAATGGCAGTGCTCCTGCCTTATTTTCAAAAAAAAAAATCCTGCGTGAAAGTTAAGCGACTGGCGTATTGTTTTGTTATAGCGGAAGGACTCAAATCGGAGTAATATAAGGAAAACAAATCTTAAATCCAGTTCAGCCGAGACTGCTCCACTTCCACGCAACCGAAGGAAACCGACTACAGTACAGAGGCAGGTGCCGCGCGCCGCTTTCACGCTATGTTTTCCCGCAGCTATAAATACGGCTCCGTGAGAGGGAGGCGGAACCGCATCTGAGTAAACACGCTTGGTAGATCATGGCGGCGAGCAAG